>KZ308536.1:294250-305878 GCA_000376725.2 Ladona fulva
TGAGAGAAGTAGATAAGGCAAATAAAATTAATAAAAAATTAATATAAAAGTTAATATCGAACTCAGCATAAACATTAATGCAAGGTCAATGTAAAATTTTAACTAAATATCAATGCAAAATTTAACGTAAACAGTTAACGTAAAATTATTTAACACGTTTATTTACCTTGAAAGTTATGCTGTTGATAGAAATATTGAAATGGCAATATCTTCATTTTCAATTCGTTCTATCTCGTAGCATTTGCTTTAATTCCTGAGGCAAAATTTTCCGGACGGCTGCCAGAAACTAAAGCGTCTCTTGCAACAGAATGCATTATTAGAAATTCGAAGCTTCGTATTCATTCGTCATAATTTTAAATCTACTACACAACAGAATATTCCTATTCTTATAACCATTAGTTATCAAAGCTCTTTGTGAAGTACTGTGAGATAATACAATCTCAGGTTATAAAACTTAATTGTTTTAATAACTCATACAGAGAGAATAAATTTAAGTGGAAATGTTCTATAAAACCTGAATCATCATTTTAATAGAAGCAACACATTATAATACAGTATCATTTTAAGTTTGAAACTTTGAAAAAGGGCAGAATAACTTAATGCATTGTGATTACTAAATAACCATAAAAAAAGCAATAAAATCGATGTTTAGGCGTCAAACGAAGGAGTGCTAAATCTCGCGCGCATCTACATTTAATGTTGAATTAATTAATTAAGCAATCCAAAATAGAATATTAAAAATCGGTTAAACCTACACAAACATACGTGTGTATATATTTAGAAATAAATAAGATTTGTACTTTTCCCACAAAAATTATATACACTGTGTATATACTGCATCTAGGTTCGAACTCAGCCTTCCTTAAGAAGAGAATAGATCTTCAACGACTCCTAACTTAGAAAATCCAAAGTTATTTACTGCAAATCCTTTAAACAAGCCGTTCCTTTAATTAGAGGGCGGACCGTCGGATGAACACCACTAAAATTATATGCAAAGATTCTTTTAAGATAAGCCTTAAAACAAACGGAGAATTACTTTACTTAAATTTAACTTATAAAATCTGAGCTTCGATTTCATTATAAAAATTCATTTTTTCTAAATGTCTTACTCTTTCTTCTATAAATAGCAAAAATCTTCAATAGTACTCGTAAAAACAGCATCATCGTAGAAGAAAATCGTTTCATAGAAAACTGTCGGAAGCATAATTGGCGCTTATCGAGGCCACTGTAATTTTATGATAATTCAAATTTCAATGTTGTTTATCAACAGGATTACTCTTCTCAATAACCCAACTTTCTTTTGTTTATTGTCCTTAAAAAGTAAAATACAGCAAATAGACGATGATGGTGGTAGCCGTCACTATGTGGATTTTCATAATAGGTGGGAATAAAAACACTGTAAAATTCCAGAAATGTATATTTCACAAACATTGACCGGTTTCGACTAGTCATCATGATGACATCTGTAGTATTTTTACAAAATGTTTTTATTCCTATGTTGGTACTCCTGTGGAAGGAAGCATGCGCCTTGTGACCACTTTTTTATGTTGACACCACAAACCCAATAATGATTCACGCAATTAGAGTTCACGCACCGCACGGAATGGCATCGGACCGAGTCACCCTCTCATTACGTAATTCTCTGGACCCCCGAAAAAACACCACACAGAGACCCTTTCCAATTCTCTCCGAAAGGGTTTTTTATTTCTCTCCGTATCCCCTGGAGTTCGCTCCACGACGCTAATTAAGGAAGATCGAAAAAGGGTGCTATGAACCTACCTCGGTGAATGCACTCGAAAGAAAGGCCTCCGGAGGCAGGTTCAACGCGTGTCTAACTTTCGCGAGACTTCGGAATTCTTCCGCCGAGTAGAGAGCTTCTCAAAGGAGTTTAAGTCAGCCGAGAGTTTTATCCTCATACCATAGACACGCTGTAGCGAGAGAATGAGAAATTAAATTAGCTTTCACTGGGTGCCGGGCTCATGACACAAATGAATTAGATGGAAAATATAAGATTGTGAATGATAATGTGTTGATTCTTAGTTTATCCTAGTTTCATTTTTAGCTTGTTGACATTTATCCTTGTTTCTCTTTCAATTTAAAGATGTATCACGTCCTCAATGATAATGTTATGATGATTTGATGTTACTACGGTGCAAACCGCAGGGATAATTTGTGCTTTTACACTGTTTGTAGTATATTTTTTGCCCGCATAGTGGGTCAGCGTATTGTGTTCATTTCCACTTCAGTTTCTGCGCGTGATGGTGCAGCAGTAGTTTTTTATGCCTAGCCATGCTGAATGTGAATCTATCCTCATCGTACGATGGGATGCATCTCAACAATAAATAGTGTTATTGGAATCTTCTCAGTACTCATTTCTGAACGACGTCTAATAGATAATAATTTGTAACATTTACCTCAAGAGGAGATAAATATCTGTGACTTGATTTTTCTTTCATATGGGCTTCTAGGACCTCTCGTAGAGAAAGGTTTGGCTTTTCTAACTTAAGAATTTGCCGAACATTACTAGAAACTAGAATGTACGTGATGTGAAATAAAAAATCAAACGCTCATTTTTCGTAAAGACAACAGTGCCTGAAAGATATGGAGAGAATACATTATGAAACTCTAACATGAAATAGACGCTCAGAATAGCCACAAGTATTTGGAAGACGAGAAAAGTACTTACGGACGAAAATAGTAAAAATCACATTCAAAGACAGGGACGTAAAATTAGCAACGCTTCCAAAAGATGACAGAGAATGATGGAAAATCAAATACTTGCTCGGTACTTAAAGCAATTAAAGTGCGTACATGTCGTGGTTTTCTATCCGCGTCCATTCGTACGGCATTTCGTGACTTTCCCTTCATCTCAATTCTGCACCGTAATTTGCACTCAAGCGAGACATTTCCTTGCCTTTCCAGCATCGTTAAAATACTGCAAAAAAAGAAAACTAAGACTTCAAGTTCCTGCATAACGCTTGAGATTATTCTCGTCACCTTGGTTACGCTACTTCTCTAGTTATCGCCGCGTTTCCCCCGTCGACTGCATTCAAAACTGTCAAACATTCTCCCTCGTCCAACTTAACATTCTACCTCTCTGAGACAGGAGGAATATTCTCTCATCATCTAGCACCATGTTCCATGCTCGACCCTCACTCCTTTTATTTACGTCTCAGAATTTCCAATCTTTTCCTCCAAACTTCCTAAAGCATGCCTAACACATGATTACTTTAATGTGTGTGTTTATTGAAAGATACGAAAATTATAAATAAATGAAAGAAAAGATTACTTTAATTGCTGTGAACGTCTAGTAGATTATATGATGATGAGTCAAATCGATAATAATAATGTCAATTATAGCCATGTGAAAGAATTGCTTAAGAACAAAATTCCATGTTTACAAAGGAAGCTTACAAATGTGCTAGTTTTACGTTTTCCAAAGTATAGATTTCTAAAATTAGAATAAGAATTGCCAAAACTAACGTAAGTCTATGATCTTAATTTAAAAATCGCTAGAATCTATAGTCTAGAAAGTTTATAATCTTAATTTAAAAATCGCTAGAACATACTTCAATTAAAATAAGATAAAGGATTTATTGGAAGCGTATATACTTAATTACAGCGAGATTTACTTTCTAAGAAGCAAGATGAGGATAGAGCATTAAATAATGCACACAAACATATTCAATAGTAACTTCATTCCTCAAATTGCGGAAAAACATATTAACATCTGCACCATATTATCAAACTGCCTACCGAACCAATCTTTTATTACTAAACAGCACAGACTCAGGATTCACTTCGTGGAGTTCATTCACACAAAACTGCTTCATGACAGAACAAAGTAAAACTTTGGGTTTAGTGAAAGTTCTGTCATCGCTTTATTCAAAAAGTCAAAACGAACAATTTAATTTTATTATAATTTGATGGGTAGTTTTTTTACATTCCTTCTACGTTATAATTTGATTTTCAAAATGGTTTCAAATGAAACCTTTCTTAGTAAAACTGTATCATAACTTACTCTCGGATAAATCAACAATTAGTTTGAACGTGCGAAGGTATTTTTAATTCCGGAACAACCGCAATATCCTTGAACAGGAATTTTACAGCACTCTAAGTAAAAACGTTTTATTCGTTTAATAATTGAAAAAGCTACCTTTAAAAATCTAAATAACTAAATTACATTCTTCAGTGTGTATATATTCGTTTAAAGGTTGCATTTTGTTATGTTTCGACTCATCTTTTTATATTTCCGACGGCGATTTCTACGTCACAGTGCGTTATTCACTGGACAAAACATTTCTCACCCTACGATTCCTGAGTTCTTCGTAATTATTGCCTCAAATTACAAATGTGAACTGCTCTTCTTGGAGTGTGAGAAAAACGATGCTTTAAATTTATCTGGTGTTAATTATTGAACAATTCTGTTGAATATCTCATAAAATTCTTAAATACTGCGAAACTGATTACTTGTTAATCAAGTTATACATTTATAATTCTTAAAATGTGATTGTCATTACTTCTTGGTACCTCACATTGGACGCCTCCTTGATTGCAATACCTTCAGGATATTGCCTAAATTGCCCACTATTGGCAAATAGAACAAGGAAAGGTAATGCATTTTCACGAGAGGTGGGCAGCTTAAAACTCAATGAGAAACATGACATAACAACTTCCTTTGTGGAGATCCCCCGAGAATGGAAGCGTTGCTTCCGAAATGATCATTGGGCTTCCCAGAAATCGGCAATCCGGAGCTTACCGGTTCTCTCGGAGCGCGAGTTCCGCTTGCCGAAAGACGGCTTACGGAGTGTTTTTAAACCTCTAAAATGACATGACGTGAAAAAATGCCCACATAACTGGGACTCGAACCCAGGTTTCCAATTTCCGGGCAGCTATTCTTACCACCTGGAGACCTGGGTTTGAGACTCACTCGTGTCAATATTTTTCGCTTCTGTTTCTCATCGAGTTTTTAGCCGCACAACTCTACATGCAAAGATAATACCTTTCCTTATTCTCTGAGCCAATCCTCAGGGGGACTTCCTCTTACATCTTCCGGTGAATTGGCTACCTCGATGAGGACCTATGTCAGTGGTTGTTGCCACTATGTAGAGCGCCAATTGCATTGCACACAAAGCTGTTAACTTGGGATTGCGGAATGGCATAGTGGTTTAGTGGTTTAGTGGTTAGAATACCTGCCTGGTAAAACTGGGAGACCTGGAATAGAGTCCCGGTCATATCGGTATTTTTCGCATCTGTTTCTCATTGCTTACTACCTGTTGCCGACCCTGGTTAAATTTGTTCAACATATGAGCTAGGGGAAATAATTCGGCTCACTGAGGGTTTTTAAATCGGCCCGCTTATCTTGCCAAACTTTTGCGAATAAATTTTTGTCAGCTACTTATAGCCGAAAAATATACAAAACTCTTAATAAGGTTACTCAAATAAATCAACCTTTTTTAGCTAAAATTTCTGTATCTGGCCCAATGAATAGCTTGTTACTGTTTGAGTCATAGTCATAAAATGTCATTCCAATTAATCATCTATGAATTTGCAATTCTAGGTGTAAATTATCTGCAAGTAAGTAGTTTTGCAAAAATCCAAGCTCTTAATTGTGAGTTCATGCCCCTTCAAAGTGGTCTAACAACTGAGGCAGGATCAGTTTAGTATTAGGCATTACCCCTAGGTACGAGTATTATGACATGAAGTTAAATAAGAAAAGCCAAAACTAAAATAGAAACATCATTTTAAGAAAGACTTTCCGAAATACCATATCATATTAACATCGTTATATCGCCACCCTTTCCACTAAAACGAAACTGAGGAGACTAAATCCCTATAGTGGTTGCATTATCAAAAATAAATCAACAACTATTTAAAAAGCTAACTTTGGCCATATAAACATGTACCATCGCCAAATATATCCGGAGAGCATCGGGCAGGGCATTCCGATGCCTTCACTCCGATCTCCGCGCTGTTGTTTACGTTACGGTACCGTGGGCGACGCGAACTTAAAATCCACGCTAAAATGCACCTGCGTGCGTCTCTTCAGAGGTCGTGATTCGCCGACTCATGAGGTAGCGGACGGGAAGAGGATCCAGTCGGCCGCTGGCAAGCGAGCTGTAGACGTCTGAGATCGGAATCCGGTCCGGGCTTTTTTACACGCGAGTGTTTCGTACTGTTGGACATTAACAGATAAGGAGGCTGCTACGAGTTTAAGTCGACCATAAAAGGAAGGGCATCCTCTGGATTCGCGGGAAGGATTACTGTCATCTCGGACCCAAGGGAAGGCCTCAGTTCCGGCGATCCATTGCGGTGAGTAAACACATGGAATCCGCCTATTTCACGGATACATTCGCTCGTGCTGAAAGTATCGAAAAACATCTCATCTCTTCGTTTCTGACATATATTCGATACTTTGCGAATGGAACGGTATTTATTTTCGCGCAACGTTCCCTCGGGTATATTTTGACGAACGACTATCGGGAATGCCGGTAGTTAAATTAATGGAATTTCCATCCGAGAAAGAGTAAATATTGTCCTTCGAAATTGTTCCATATCATCTTCATTATCCATAAGGTTCAGACTAATTAAAAAGTGTTTCACTGATGTTTGTAGAAGAAATATTTTTAAGTTCGTGAATGATTTCGTTTCTTCACTCTCACAGTTGCATTTCATTTTTAATAAAAAAGGCAACGATTCGAAAATGATACACAAAACCTTAGTTATGTGAATCCTTCATCATCAATGTTCTTACCTAGGAGTTTTAGTTTCCAAGAGAGTTATAAACAGAGCATGGAGAAGGATCTTCTTCGAGAAGTTCGTTCGTAACGTGCGCGGTAACATACCTCATATGTTGACATACTCCTTTGTACTCTTGTAATTCATTATTAAGGGTTTATTGAATAGGAACTTTAGAGCTACAGGATGCCTAAATAAAGTGGTCTAGAAATCATACCAAAGAATTGATTAATCGATATCGCATTTGACCAGCAATAGGGTGATGTACAGAATAAAAACTATATAAGCGTACAACTATATTTCTTGCTGGTCTGAGATTTCTCTACTTAGTTCTATTATCGGGGTAAAACAGTTCTATAAATCAATATTAGGCGAAGATGTTCTTGGAAAAAAATCATCGGAGTTCTGAAGAGCTCCTGAAATAACTTTAAAGTCATATAGTACATTTATTAACCACCAAATCAAGCATTGGAGTCCTAAATTTTAATGAGAAATTGAGAATTCTAAATTAAATTCCTTGATGTCAGGACATAACGACCTCACTTGATAGTGAAATTACTTTTACTTTGTCCACAAAAAAGTGAAAATCATTCGATCTTTCTTGATTTTTCGTTAGCTTTAATATAAAATAGGAGAAAATTCATGAGTAAATGCATCAATTCAATATTTTTTCGATAATTTCTAATGGTATCCAAGTGCCAGAATATTTCCCGGTGAGCCAGATTTTATTTAAGAGAAAATTTTAAAGACAAGCCTACCAATCAAAAATGACAAAGGCGTAAGCAGATATTGGAAAATTCGTCATTTTCCACCGTTAGTTTCCGCGACCTTCTATTTCCATCAGATCGCTCGTGTTGACAGAAAAATATGTAATCAGAAAACTCCACAAATTAGCCGTCACTCTGCAGCTTTGACCTAAAATCCTCTTGTGGTGAACTTGTGAGAATCGAAGAGAGAAGGCCTAATTAAAACTTCGGAGAATAATCGATAATGGAGAATCGAACTTCAAAAAATTGAACTGCAGAACCCAGGAATCAAATGCGCATAGTGGTAAAAAGATAAAATAACTTTGGGTACAAAGTAAGTGGGAACAAAGGGTCTTATTTATCAAACTCGGGGGACGTAATTCTTATCCGTAGAAAGTAACACGTTCTTTCGATGAAATAGGTGTGCTGACAGTTACGCCCACAATATGTATTATTCATTAGTTGCAAAGAAAAAATTAAGAATTTAAGAATGCTTTCCTTATTTCAAACAGATCTGGAAACATTGTCAGCAGGCTAAGTTCTAAGTATAATATAGACTAGAGTGCCACTGTTTCTGTAACTGTGTAAAATACAGCAATGGATATATCGGTAACAAGTCATGATACTTTTCCGCAATACATGAGCTACGAACTATATATTTTTCATTCGATATGATTTTATCACTCTCATCTTAGGGTTTTCATGATTCCCTGTATAAGTTATCAAAAAGTTTTTTTGGATTTTTCCATTACAAATTTGCATTAAAACTGCCAGTCATGTTTTAAATGAGATTAAAGAATTTATCATTGAAAACCTTTCTAAGCGCTAATTAAATCCAAAAAAATATCATTCTTCTTTTCCTTCTTTTTTTATCGGACATAAAATACTCGTATAATCTATCTTCATGAATTGAATATTTATTTATATAACCATTACTCCTCTCAATACTTCTTTTTAAATTTGGATATGAACTCAATGAGACCCCAATTGTAACTGTAACCATGACTCTAAATACTTACATGGTGCATTACAGATGAATTAACTTTTAGCCAGAGCAGAAAAGGCACAGAATCAACCTCAAATCATTTTTATTCGATGATTCACTACTAATTAAATAAATTGGTAATCACAGTAAGTACTACGTTGTTGTTAGTAGCTACTAACATAACAGATCGGCAGATAAACTTTGGATCTTTCCCTAATTATGTTACTAAAATTCGCTTAGATTATGTCAGATATTTTACTCAGATATCCCTGACATGACGAACCAGCGTAAAACGAATCGAGTTGTCCCTTCAAGGAATCGATAACCGACCTAATAACTTTTTAGAGGTAACCCTCACTCTACGCAAAGTTTTTCCTGTACAGATTTATTAATGAAGTAGAAATTATTTCCATTTGATAAGTAAGGAAAAGTCAGCTGTCAGCTCGTTTTGCTTGAATATATCCGTAAAATGTTGGATTATTTGTATATTTTCGGAACACATTTTGAGTGTGAATCTAACCTATTGGAAACGCATCTCGCTTACAAGCGAATCACTCATGTATACTCCTTTGGGATTTCTTTCAACCTCATATCGTCCCGGTAATTAAAATTCCATTCCATCGTGTTCACCTTTAGCAACCAAATTTTACAATCTTTTCGGAAAATGCAATCTACCTGAAAAATCAACGTGAGCTCAGCCACGAGTTATTTTCTTAATAATAGTTTCATCTTGGCTGCATGGTTGAAATACCGGCTCGCATAATATTACTTTAGAAGAATGGATCTTTTTGATTTTTAACAGAAATAAATTTGTTTCTCCTCTACGAAAGTAAAAATTGAATACCTAAAATTAGGGTAGTTAGCTTGTAAATGGAATTTGTAACCTATCTTCCTTGCTTATCTTCGCGAAATAGCTTAAATGCAGGGTGATATTATTCATATAACACTTCATTAGAGGAACTGCAGTTCTTATCCTTTGCTAGTCATTATCAAATGAACTAATGCAAGGATTACGAAGGGAATAAGGATAGTATACTAACGTATAGTTGCTGCCAAAAAAAATAATAATTTTGAAATAATTATATAAATAATTTATAAANNNNTATTTCATAAAAATTTATAATATTGTATATATGGAAAGTAAATTATATTCATAATGTATAACTTTATACTTGGATAAGTAATCGTGTATTTTCACCTGAAATCTGATATTTATATCATATATAGCCATCAAATCTGTCTATCATTAGATACCGACGTCATGTAGATGAAAACTATATTTTTACAAATCGGTATAAATTAGATAAAACTTCAATCAGAATACCTTCCATTGTAAATTGAGGCAGAATACGTACTTACGATTGTGATAGCTGACTTCCCCAGTATTATCCAAATAATTACCAGTAAAATTGACTAAGATAAAGGTTTTACAGCGAAAACTTGTTTCCTACGATTTACTTCGTATTTATAGCTTCCCTTAGACAAATGGGTGCATATATAAATATATATAAATAGGTAATGATAGAGATACTCGATTGAAATTTTTTTTGTGTATTACAAGCAGATTTTGAGGTTTTTATTTGCCTTTCAAATTCTTTTAATTTCCCTAATTCGTCTATTCTCTGACGTTCCTTATTTCAATATTTTCTTCGAAAGTTTAAGTGCCTTTTCCCAAAAAGATAAAATTATAATCTGGTAACGCTACCAAAATTAAGGGAAGTTTGAACCATAGATAAGGTAACCAGAAAACAATGGTGTTGCATATGGACAGTTAGTACGCCAAGAAGGCAAAATTTCGAGATAAAACCGGAAATAATGCTCAGTCCAGTAATAACCTTAGATAGGTATGTAGACACTTAAAGCGACATTTTATTGTTCGATTAGGAGAGTCTTACTAGCTTTCTTATCACGAAAATCGATCGAAACAACTCCATAATAGATACATTAATTAATTGGTCGGTCGACATCGAAAATGATCAATATTCGAGGTAACAGAGTCTTACTGGGGAGTCCCAGAAAGCCTTATCGAGATAAAAGAAGATCGGTAATAATCTAGAGCAAGCCCCGGGAAACCGAGACGTTTAAACACCCTACTCTTATAGAAAATGGGGAAGCTGGAAATTTGCAAGTCTTTTGTAGAAATAAAACTGTAAAGAAAATGGTTATCTCGAACAGTTTCATGCGTGAATTACTCGCCGAAGTCCAAGCAGAATACAAAAGCGATAAAAGGCGGGATTCACGCTCACGAACCTTCGGAGCACCGGCATATCCTAGTTCCTTTACCATTTCACGAAGGGTCCCTGCGCAGGACCCGAACTAACCCTGGATATAGCACCCTCCTTTATTTTTCTCTCCCGCAAGCAACCATCATCCAACTTAAACCCCTCTCGATTCATGTTTAGCATCGAGAGGCCGCCTGTTACCGTCTCCTTTTCAGGTCTCCGCTGCCCACAAATCTCTTCTTAACCGACAGTTATTAAGTGGCCGGAAGGCACCTTAAACTCTCACCATCCCGATTCACATCGTGTCCCGTTCTCCACGCCTCTTCCGACCCGTCCCTTAAATGCTCTCTTCTCTATCTTTCCGTCTCTTGTATTGAATGCCGACCGATGCTTAAGCTACTCCTACGTTTCGAACCAAATTTTTTCTCTCTCCGGCTGTGTATGCTCCGGCGGTTTGGATCGTACCCCTCTTATCATCCTAGAGAAAAGAACCGTATTCAATGATTCATCGAAATGATGACCGGTATTTTTGATTCTTAAAGACAGGGCACAAAACAAAAAAGGATCGAATATCGCATGTGGCCAATAATGACGCCCAATTTCATACGTCACCGGCGAAGATCTGGAGGCTATAAACAGGGCTCTGATGTGCGATAATAACGCGATGCAGGGTACGCCTGCTCATAAAGTCTTATCATACGGAATGATTTACGTATAAAAAGCAGAGGAATAAAATTATTGTTTTTTCCCCGACGAAAACTCAAACATTTGAAAGTATGTGTATTTTTACAGCAGGGCTCAAACTTCGGTCGGCGCATTTTAAGTGTAAAATAGAATTTCGAATTTAGAAATTCAGAAGCGAAACGTAGGAATTATTAGTTATTTGTTCGCAATCTATTTGCTCAATGAAAGACCGAATCGAATTCAATTTCAAATA
>KZ308536.1:306163-342683 GCA_000376725.2 Ladona fulva
CATAAAAGAGGACTGGGAGTATGTCTTAAGTGCAGGGGAGCGAAGATGTTGGTAAAATGGTTGACGACAATAGTTACAAACAGTTAAACAGATCGAAATATCTAAAATACAGTCCAACCCTCACTAAGGGCGTTGGAAAGGGTAGCTTTGGAAGATATGGACGAACCGATTTCGCAAAAGTTTACTCGCATTTCAGTTTCTTAGATTTTGAAACTTTAGAACTGAATAATTTCAATGAATGAATTTCATGGAAAAAGTCTATTTAATTTCACTGAAAATTTTATATCATGAATTTGAAAGCGAAGGCAAATAATATAAGTCCTTTGAATTTAATTACTTTACGATACTTTTTCATATGTATAAAATTGGTATCATTAAAAAGGAATCAAAATCTTTGTTGAAGAAAGAATACACCACATTTCTCACTCTATGAGCAATTCTTAAGTACTTATTCTTCTATCCAAAATTTAATCTATTTTGTTTTGAATGCATACTAATATTTGTCAATAAATTTTCGAAAAATAAAATCACTTGTATACTTAAGCCATGCTGTAAAAACTACGGTCAAAGTATCCATTCAGGCTTTAAATAATAAATTTAGGTTCCAAGGTGAGTAAATGTCGTAGCTAAGCTGAAATGCTTTAAGTTCTTTCCTGCAACGCAATTTGTTTAGCCCGATGAAGCCGATTTCTTCCGCTCGCCGACTTTCTCTTCCAGCAACACTGTTTGCAGTAATGTCCAAAACTTCATCAATGCAGAAAAGTTTACTTTTGCTCTCCGTTCTGTAGATTTTCGTAACAGGTAGTAATGATTCTCCTATTTCTCCTGCAACATTATACGTGTTTATCTAAAATTTAAAAAAGAGACGGAAAGCTTTGCTTAGGTTCTTTTAATGTTTATTAATTTGCTACACGTAGCTTTGATATTATTTTAATATATGAATCATACACTATCTACTTTTTATTTACAGGTTAAAATTAACCTCTAGACCATAAATTATTCGTTATAAATGTACTTACTCCGAATTATTCTTGAAACTCCAACAATGCTACTTATTTCTTATAATACTTAAAGCTTATTATTTAAGGAAATTTAGAATACTCGTTATTTAAGAAGTATTATAGTGATTATTATAAATATGGAGTAAATTGGTATCTTATCAGGAGATATGCTTTATTAAAATAATTATTTCAGAGCCATATAAATGATTTCATACTACACACACTTTCTGGTATAGTTTCTTCTTGTTTCAGGAATGCATACAAAACAGTATACATTAAGAATTATTCGCGCAGAATGGCTTAAACGTCTGATAACTGTTTTTGGGAACCCCGCAAAAGTTACGAAAATCCAAACTTATCCCTTGAAAGCGGACCGCATAGACTCTAACGGTCGATAAAGGGGAGAGTAAGACACCATAATTTTGATTTCGTTGAAAATTGAGAAAAGTAAAAATAATGCATAAGTTTTGATTTCCTTGCATGTTTACTCTTTAGGCAGTGAAAAGGGGAGTACATATGTTTGCATTATCCCTCTGGAAATCGCAAAAATTCACACCACATAAGCTCAAACTGGGCGAATGGCTAATTTCACACACCTTTCTGACCCACCTTTAACACGTCCTTATAATCCCACTGCATCACTCCTGGCCTTACCATCTCCCTGAACCCTATTCTCACCACGTCTGTTTTTACACTGCTTTTCCTCACTTTTTGTTCAATGCGACCAGACACTATTGAACCTTTTGTTCGCTACCTAGGATTCCTTCAAAGCGGACCCCACTTTCGCGCCCCTAATGACGACATGTCCAAACAATGCGAACGCCGCTGCCCACATGTTTGTGAAATGGTGAAATGTATGGTTCCGTTTCTCTATTACGCTCTGCAAGACTTAGTTTGATATCGGCGATCTTTGGCTCGGTCGAGATTGATGAGCTGCGGACTGACGTTTATGGGCTGCCGTTCAAATCACCGGATAAGATACCGGTGAAGCATCGCATTGAATTCGACGGTGCATTCGTATCGGACTGACGGGGCGGTGACTCCGATAGAGTCGCGTAAAACGCCGAGATTATCGAGAGAGAAGGAAATAACACGGTCGTCAGCACCATTTTAGTACCTTTCGCTGGTAATTAGTTCTATTCGCTTTGATAACGCGCTCCGAGTGCTTGCGAGATGAATGGAAACAGTCGACAGTCGCCCATAGTGTCACGATTCGGATAAAACCTTACGAGTAAAACCAATAAAAACCTATTAACTCGAATGCTAAGTTTAATTTCTTATTTCCTGCGCAAGTATTTAAGCAAATAGAAATGTGGCAGCCATGTAGGGCCCTATCAATTGTTTCACCTATCCAAAACCTATGCGGTAGGTCTACTGAGACATTACTGTATGTAATGTAGTGGAACTAATCCGCTGCAAGAATTAGTGAACTCTCAAGAATCCCATAAATCTCCCTGAAATTCAGGGGGAGTATCCACATCAGGAAAAAGTGATATTAAAGAGATGTTAAAAACCAGCGAAAAAATACAGACCATGATAGCTAAAATTTTGACCAGAAATTCTTAGCAAAACATGAAAATACGTACGGTGCCACACGAATTTCTTACAAAAAAATAATCAAGAGAAATATACAAACTTATTTGATGATTCAAAAATATATATAGCCTCATTTAAGCCTTTTCTGGCGGAAAAGCTACAAAGTGTACCCCCTGGTGACTACCCTTTCCTTTGAAGGACAACGTTGCTCCCGGCAACGGACAGAATATCTGCATTCATTCACATTTCCCAAAGAAAGAAAGTCTTTGTACTTTCAGAGCCGGTAATTTCTAAGGATCAAATACGAGAAAAATTACGCGCCAAAATGGAACGAAATTTTGTCTTTATTCGATCAAACTAAGTACAAACAGAGAACTCTTCTCAAACCCGTCCCAAGGCGCGTGAATGGGGAATGATTTTCGCTCGCCGCCGATAATTTTTTCGGCAAAGAAAGAATCCCAAGTTTGCTGAGAGGAAGATTTTTCTTCGCCATCCACGTCAGCTTTGAAGGAGGAAAAGTCCCTTCCTCCATTTTAAAGAGATTTTAGAATTTCAAGCTTAAAACAAAGAGCACTATTTCTTCTGTCTCCGAGCAAAGGAGCCCTTTTCTTTAGAGGATATTCTTCGGAATTCCTCCTCAGGAAGGAAATGTTGTTCATCTCGTGAGAGGTGAGAGGCGTAGGAAAAGGAAATACTTTTAACACGTCCTGTCGTTTGTATAAATCGTTAGCAATCCAGTTAGACCTTTCTATTAAAAGCTGTAGTTATATTTGATTCCGACTTAAACATCTTAGGATTTTCTCGGGTGAGAATTACTACACCTGATGATAATTTGCTACACAGCAGCAAATAAATAAGTCTTTCCTGATTTATCCCTCTATAAATAATAACAAATTTGTAGTAGTCGAATCACTTAAAATACTCTTTTTACAGCCCGTGCCTCACAAACGACTCTTTAACCGATTCTTTACAGCCTATTACATTATTCTTCCCTGAAAGTTTGCAGAATCACCTTCTAAAGCTTCAAATATTAGTTAGAATAAGTCAAAGGCCGGTTGGAATGAAGTATTTATATGGTACGTAGGGGGAGTTTTATAATGTATACTTACTTAAAATGTTATCGATACTTGTGGAGTAAAATCTTCGGTCTTCAACTTCCAGGCGAGGTTGTTCACCGTTTGAATATCTATCCGTAAAGTGTAAAATCTGGATTCTAATCCCAAACAAGTCGATATTTTTCACTACTGTTTTTATGTGGGACCGAGTTGTATGCTCAGAACTCGCACTAACCGAATTTCGTGGTAAACTAATAGAATTCCAAGTGACATGACGCATTTCTGACGGGACCCCAATTAGGGTTCGTGTTATCGAAAACTTCGATTTTTGCGAGTTCGTGTTAACAAGGTTTTACAGTATTTATATGTGTGGCGAAGAACATTATCTGCGGCCCGCAAAGTGGAAAATCTTACAATGCGATCCACTTATGAATGGCAGCCTTCTTTGGTAGATCAATATTCGTTTTCATTTACTCTTATCACTTTAGGTGAGCCTAAGTTTGCAAAGTAAATAAATACAACTCTGAATCTGTCAATTAAACATGAAAATTCTTTATTACTCGTAAAGCTTTTGTCAGCCAGTCAGTCAAAATAATCGTATTTCATCTAAAAACTACAAATGTAATTAAATTTCCTATAATCCCAACCAAATTTTAGTTCGATCATATTTATTGTTCTGTACTGCACCAGCTATTAATTAACCCATCAAAGGAAGACGCACATTACCGTTCACCAAAAGCTATTTTAAAACTATTTTTGAGCGATTGAGATCTTAAAGACTTCATCATTTCATTTTATCAACAATGCAGGACATTATCGCTATTTTTTTTTTTGTTTTGGTCTTTCTTAGAATAGTCGAACCTTGATTTCAGAAACCTTTCGAACGCTCTACCTAGATAATTAATAACATCAAAATTTCCGATATCTTTTGATGCCATTAATTTTGTTTAGAAAGGTCTCGTTTGTGTCGAATAGGTTTCCTAAAGCTTACCATTTCAATTACTTACTAGACCGTCTTTCGTCTAGAAATATTTTTTGCCATTCATTTTCAAAATATTACTTCCTCAAAGCCATAATCAAAAAACTTCCAGGATTAAATGAGCCGAAGGAAATAGAAGACGGAAATTGCTTCCCTTCTTGAGGGTTCGGAACTCTTGACTAATACATCTTCTTTCGCTCTTCTTCCTGAAACCTTTATATTTANACCATTTCAATTACTTACTAGACCGTCTTTCGTCTAGAAATATTTTTTGCCATTCATTTTCAAAATATTACTTCCTCAAAGCCATAATCAAAAAATTTCCAGGATTAAATGAGCCGAAGGAAACAGAAGACGGAAATTGCTCCCCTTCCTGAGGGTTCGGAACTCTTGACTAATACATCTTCTTTCGCTCTTCTTCCTGAAACCTTTATATTTACTTTTTATAAATCCAATACCTGTTGCCTTCCTTAATGGGACTGACTCTAGACATCCGTCACCCGAAGGGAATGAAATCTCGGAGACCTATCGCACTCTATCAGAGCATCTATCTTTAAATCACCGTGTCTCTTTTATTCCATTGGAGTTTTTCTGTGTTTCGAAGGTCTCATCCATTAGCTACTACTCCCGATGATATATAATAGGAAGAGAGACATTTGGCAGAAAACTTAGGAGGGGAATCTTTAAAAAAAATGAGAAGATGTGGAAAAAGAAAAAGCCTTATAGAAAGTGCCTTTTTTTGAATTTCTTCTCGGCAGCCAAAGAATTTCTTGATCATGCATAGAGCTCCTAGAAACTATGTTTATCTATCTCATTTACTTAAAATTATCAGAGAAACATTCGAATGAGTATTTATCATTTATTTATGCTGAAATTAACACGTACGTCGTTGATATTAAAGTTTGGATATGTCAAGCATATACAATATACTCATATATACTATTTGAAAAATATTTACCTTCAATTTTTATGACTTTTCTCTAGTAATACTACTCCCACGAATAAGGAAAACTTGGAAAAGAGCGCACTAATCTACATAAAAATATTAACGATGTCACCTTCAATCTACCACAATATCAATCTCCCATTTGTAAAAATTCTATCTCACACATGGATTTAGGTTCTGAACAATTTTCCGCTCCTAAACCTGATACAGAAACTCCTCTCCATGAAAAACTTCTCAAAAGAAGAAAGCGGTCGAGATAGGAGGCAAATAATCCATGATGACGATTTAATTTTTTATCTCCGTAACACACTTTACTGTTGAGATATGAATTGAATTTGCCATTCTTTCCGCGCACCTTTTTGTTTACAAAGCGCTTCTTCACAATGCGCCACTTCCGGTCGGTGTTGACAGGAACGTCTTCCCGATTTTCCGACCCGCTTCTCTCCGTTCAAACGTGCGCTTCGCCCACCCGTACTCTCCTTATCTCTTCTTACCTTCCCTCATCACCTCCAACCTTCCCTCTCCTCCTCCTCCTCCCTTTCTCTCTCTGAGATGAGGGAAGGAAGGTTTTCGGTCTTTGAAAACGTAAGGACTGGACTTGGACTGTCTGGTTTGAGTAATAAAGAAGAGGGCTGTTGGCGCATTCAGCGAGATAGAGAATCTCGCCGCAGGTATTAAAGGAGATGATGGCATTGAAATTTGGGATGCGCACTGAGTTTCGGTCGTAGAGATATAGCTTAATCGAAGTTTAATCGCCTAATTTGCTAATAATTGATGTTTACCTTGGAGGGCGGTAAACATACGGTTGCCAAGCACCAGAGTGCGTAAAATTTCAGCATCCTTTAAGAAGATGAAATGCCCCAAGAAACAAACGGAACTGAAAATGCCTAATGTGAATGGGCCTAGATCTTCCACACAAAAAAGTGGACGTCCTAACTCTGGTGTGGCTGCCCTATTTTCTGCTGCTAAAGACTTCTACATCATTTTTTTGACTGCGATCCATATCGAGCAATTGATATTAGACTCCGTTAAGAAGAGATTTAAGTTGCATAATTCTGTATTGTATCAAAATTTTGTGGAGACTACAATTTTACTATGCACAAAAATTCTTAATCTTATTATTTGAGACATTTACCGAAAGATTACCGTATAATTCCGGAAAGTTTTATTAAGTTTAATGAAAGCTTAATCAAAGATTACCATAAATTAATCAAAACTGGTCGTGTTCCAATAAAAACTTTAAGGGTACTCTAGATCTTTCTTTTACTTCCTTTTGAGGAGACATATACCTAGCCCTATAAAGACACCACCTATTCTTATACAGATTGAGTTTCTCCGTTATGTTTTTACGTTACAGCCATTTTCATAGGGTATAAAATGTTCACCAATATGTCTTACAGTAATAAGCGCAATAATAACTCTTTTTGGAATATCTTCAATCATTAAATGTTTTCTCTGTCGATTCGCTTGCTATTCGAGATGTTTTAAGGTTAAAGCATGTAAACTATCGTGCAAATGGTATAATAAATTGGGCCTGTAATATAAGACCTTTTGTTTCCATAATACATGATAAGGGCTTCCGGATAGCCAAGTCGGCAACGCGTTCGACTTAGGTGAAAGCGGTCCCGGGTTCGATTCCCGGTGGGAGCCTACGTGCGAAATGACCTAAGCTGTCGAAGCACTTTTAACAATACTACTACTACTAATGTAGGATAAAATTATCTTCTAGAAGATTTTAGTCGAACGACTATTTAAGGCCCTTCGTGAACACGCCAGAAAGAAATACCTATCCGCATCCATCTTAGCAGTATACGTGGAAACTGCATGTTAAGCTAAGTCGTTGAATATACAATTTTTCTACCATCCCTTGTGCATTATAAGGCCAAAGAGTCATGCTTTTCATTCTTAAGGAGGCCTACACACTAACATTTTATGTAAAAAAAATATCCTCAAGTTTTCAAGTAAATTACAGACAAATGAGTACATTCGGCTTTCTCTCTGCAAATAACATGCCACTGAAATGAGAAATTGCTTCCGTCTTTCTTGAACGCATAAATATTACTCTTTCGCTATTCGATCTCTTCCATGTTACTGATGTTACAATAGCTTTCATTGGTCGTGGCGGCGTTGACTAGCGGGAATATTTTATTTCAAAGCTTAAGTTTTCTAACCTCTTTACCTTAGTCGTCTCTTTTCTCCCGGAAACCTAAACCCAATTCCTGCTTCTTTACAAGCGTTATACAGCTACACGGTAGCGCATAAATTTGCTGGTCTCCCATAACTATCTCCGGACGTCATTTCTTATTTACGACCGCACTATCAAAAGCCATCGCCTGGACGAGAATTCCACCTTGGCCACTGAGGAAATTCAATTTCCATTAGAAATTATGTTAAAGAAAAATCGTATCCTTTAATTACCAGGCGTAAATTCTTAAAGGTAGATTTTCTATCGAAGAGAATGCGATGAAATAACTTTTGATGTTGTACTTTATGAGAGGACATTTCAATATCGCTAAAAAAGGAGTATAAATTGGCGATCTTTGGCTATAATTTCAAACCTTAATTTTCTTTTAAGACTTAAAATATTTGAGCACTCATCAACGTCATGTGATACGTACGTGCATACATTTTTATCACTCGATGTACATACCATTATTTTGGTTATACCTTCCCACCTGAAATTTGTTTTAATTGCACAGTTAGCTATAAATATATTAATGAATATCTCAGAAATTGAAATGTGATACTGAACTCTCTGAATTGAGAATTTTTTTAGTAATAAACGTTGAGAGAAGTCATGATTAGAAGACATTACATAACACCGGTTAATCCTTTTTAAAGCTACATGAAGATATTAAAAGAAATAATTACGACAATTTTCTGTCGTAATGGTTGCAAATCTTAATTCCTACTATGCCATGAAATTTATATATATATTTATATTCTATGAACATACATGCACCTGAGTACATCATCCTGTGCATGTGAGTACAGAATATTACAAAAGTATCAGCGTTGAGCGTAAGAAAATCTTACTTCAAATTTAAGAGTATGAGATTGCAAAATATTTAGCGGAATGAAATCCTAAAATGTATGTAGCGATTAAGAACGATCTAAAAATCACATTTCAAGTGTACTCGTATAAACGTCATTCTGTGTCAATGGATACATAATTCTATCGCAAAGTTGAAAATAACCTTTATGACGAAGGTTACAAATGTGGGATACATTTAGTAAACATGGTACTCATATCAGGACCGGAATTTGACTTTCAGCCAGCCTGAAGTGGAACGTTTTTGGCCGCCTCCTGCACATTTAATCAGACTTACTTTTATGGGCCATTGACATTTTAAACCTTCACGTGATTCTTCTCGGTTACTTATTTTGATATGTCTAATAAGACATTTTTCCTTATCTTAGCATTACTTGTAGCTCTCTTATGAAATTAACTGTGGAAAATGTCCAGTTTGTTTTGGATGGAACCGATCGGAAGTCACCCCAAACGTCTTTGAAACGTCGCTTTTTCCCTCGAAAACATAAAGCTTGGAAAACACTTCTCAGCCAACCTGATAAACATAGTATATATTTAGATTTTGTAAATTTCCTCCTATTTTTTTAATTAATTCCTGTAAATACCTGATTTTGCAGTGATATTTAAATTGGTGAGAAAGAGGTATGTTACACATGCGGGTAAAAGCATCAGGACGGCCCCTATAGGGCGAGCCCCGAGGCGACTGCCTAATTGCTTACCGTCTGGAGCCGGCCCTGAGTCAGATACAGAATTTCTATTGGAAATCCTTCGTAAATATTCTACGTTCTATTCGAATAAATCGATTGACACGTTCTTTGTGAATCATCTACGGAGCGTATTTTCAAAATTGATCTTTGTTAGCACTTTTGAGGGCATGGCCAGATCCGTTCTTTGGAACCACGGATAAGATGAAAGATCAAACATTGAAGAATCAAGCAATTTTTTTAAACAGGACCATTTGAATAGAAAATAGTCTACTTGGAGAACGAAATCACGCCATGTGTATAATATCCGCATATCCTGAAAGTATGCCAGGTGACTCGTCAAACAACGCAGCGTCTCTGAAGTATGGCATCCAATAGCGGGAGAAAGGTGGGGGAGGTTAAATTGGGAAAAACGGCATAGAAAGAGGAAAACTAGTACCTCCTCAAGACTCGAAACAAGTTTTACTATTGAGAAAGAATAGGGAAGGATGATGCGATTTTTCGGCTCATTCTTTCGGATAATCGAGGATGACGATCAACTTACTTTGGCAACGAAATTGTATTAGCGGACGCCCCTACGAGGATCTTTTGGAACTTGATAATGCAATTTCAAAGCGCTCGATTTTTACGGAAAATACGGGACGATCAAAATGCTATTAAAGTGTAAAAGGTCCGTTTTATTCTTCAGGATTAGGTTAATCTCCTGCAGTATATGCTGATCCAGGATACGGCTGTTAGAGTATATTTTTCAATGCATTATACTCTTGACTTCATGTACTCAGTCTCTACGAAAAGTATTTATATTGCACTCCCATCGTTCTCCTTGAGAACGAAATTCACTATGAATAATATTAGGATAATGATCTAAACTATAACTTTCGTGCATATTTCAGATATTATCTGAAGAACTCTTAAATATATATTTTAATCTAGCTTTCCCTATACGTCATTATAGTAAGTCATCGTACACGTACATTATTTATGAATTTAAACCTCTGAAATACGAGGATATCGAAAAAATCTTCAAAAATTCTAGCATTCTTACATTAAGATAGGAAAAAATGATTAGCAGCAGTCTAAATTCACGTAATTCACTTGTTCAGGAACAAATTAACTACTTGTTAAAGCTATGCTTATTTATAGAAAAAGGCCATAAAATAATTACTTATTCGAAGTTCATTTTTATGATAATTCACTAGAATGTTCTGTTGAAGAAAGGTACGGTAAATAACGATGAGTTCGTTACCACTTTATCAATTCATTTATATTTATTTTAAAAATAAACAAACATTTTTGGACAAAGACGTGCAGCTACTATTGATAAAAGTTTAGGCGACAAGTTAATAAATGACTAACATTGAATGTGATGAAAAGTGGAGAGTGGTGAAAAGTGATGAAAAGTGGAGAGATAATATTATTATATCAAAAAACTTAAAACAATTCTAGTGAAATAGTAATTCAAACGATCAATAATTATATACGATGTGTGGTAAACTAGTGGCGCGGAATTATGATAATTTCAGGAAATATATTGCTTTTATCTTTTCTCTGTTATGATTATCCAACAAGTCACGCCTTTTGTTGACTTATTACTTATTTTAATCGTCGTACTGAAATAATTCCGATAAAAAAGAATTTTGATAAAAACTTAAGGCCAGGAGGCAAAGCAATATAAATACCGATTCCACTTTATTACAGCGTGCAATCAAAGAGGCGTTAAGCACTCCGATGGCGCCCAATAATAATCATATAAATACTCTTAATTATCCGATCCTCAATATTCCCACACTTGATAAACTACTCGGAGAAAGAAAGGCTCCTAAAAACGCTCGCGTCATCAGCGGACTAATAAAATCGCCGAATTGAGTCGTCCGGAGGCAGTTTGGAAATGACTCCGTCGTTAAAGAAATGCATAAAAAGACGGAGAAAAACTAGGAATGAGGAAATTATCCACGGTGTGAATGCCCCTTGGACTATGTGAGATTCCGAGACGGAAATCCTCCACGGACACACGGTTCCATGACAAATGCGCCCCCTTCCGAGGAAAGAACTCTGGTCGAAGGGAAAAAGCATTGGAGCGAGAATGAGATTCCAATATGAGGAACAGTTGGAAGGGAAAGAGACATGCACGCGACCTGAAGTGAAGGTTAGGAGAAAAAGTAGATGATGAAAAAAAAGAAAGGGAAGAGATGGAATATATGAGAAAAATTGGGAATCGAAAAGATATTCGGTAGGTTCTCGTCTTGAATCCTTTCAAACGCTTCTTTAAGCTCTTTCAAAACACTTCCGCCGATCCTTACGTCATAGAAAAACTAGTAGATCAATATCTCTTTTCGAACAAGCAGAGTGCAGAGCTCTAACGTATCTAAATTTCTTTCACTACGTGTAATCGCTAACGATAAGATCACCGGGGCTAATGAACCGATGCCTTTTTTCCAGATGATTAAAAATCAAGGGTAACCGAAAATGGCATGAACGGTATGTTCGATCGCTAAGATTAAGAAATTAAGAAATAAGTGGACGGTGGAACTAGGTACTGAATTGACATCACAGGATTCTTATTTATAATTAAAAACAAATACAACTAAAGGCATGCTAAGTGCAATGTGCAATTTCCATGACTGCGAACCATTCGTTCGTGAAGACCATACTATTGGCCATTTGTACTTACGAATCACCAAAAGAGCTGGTAAAGACAGCTACCAAAAATACAACCAATGAACTCAAACTTGAATTTCGTTAAAAAAGGGAAAGACGGAAATTATCTGGAAATTTTATTCAGAAAAGGAAAGGAATGAAACGGAAAGAAAAATTGTTCATAGGAAAGATAGAGATGACAAGATATGGAAAATATGGGATTGAAAAGGAAAGAAAGAAGAATGAAAGGCAGGGAAAGAGGGAATAGATAAAGAATGAAGGAGAAGAGAAAGAAGGGTAAAGACAATCGAAGAAGACAAGCCGAGGGCCTAACTTGGATGGAGGGCATAAAAAAATCATTGGCGAGTTGGAAATCGAAGTCAGGGGTCTGCCTAATCTCGATTGGTGTGCACTGAGAGAGGCTGTGAAGTGGATCAGTGGAAATGGATTCAGAAATCAGTGAAGTTTAAAGGTCTGCAGCAGCAAGAGATTTTCTCCTTGCTTTCATTTTTATGAGCTCGTCCGTTACCTTTAACTAAATTCAATGCTTTCTTTACTTCCTTACTCAACTAGTGATTATTTGGAAGTTAAACCAACTCGATCAGTTTTTCATTGCCTCTTTATTACCTTTTCACTTTCAATGCCACCTTTATTTCAAGTTTCACGATTATTCTGCAGTTAAAAAAAGTGATGACGAGAAATGTTTATTCATCGAGTATTCTTTCGTTGGTTTCACCATTTCTGAGATTAAAATATTGATTCCTCTCCTATTCCAGAATTGCAGGTCAGCCTTTTGTAGGCCACCCTGTAATACTACATTACGTAAACCAATGAAAATGATTCTTTCTAATTTCAGAAGGATATTCACTCCACCGCTGAAGTGACCCATCATTGGAACAATTGCTAAAGGTAAGTTTTATTTTGCTCTATAAAAACACTCATTCGAATACAACTTGCTTCATTATTCAGATTAAGAGTTACTAATTCTGTCTTAAAATAAATAATTAAGGAAAAAAAGTCGCATTACTAACAGGAAATTTCACACCTTACTTGTAAGGGATGGATTTCACTTTTCAGATAAAAATTTAGGACTAGGAACATATGAACTTTAAATACTGACATGACCTGAAATCAAAACTGTCTCTGTTTTCAGCGCATACATTCTTATAAAATAAGACAAAATTGCTTATCATTACTTCTTTTTCTTCGTTTCCCATGTCCTACTACAACTTCCGTCCCGTCGTTATCGTAGGAAACTGTATTTTTTCTCACTTTAGTGACTTTTCTACCATATTCCAGATTTTTTTTAAATTAGGGAGCATGAATAATTTTATGTTTTAATCGTCTTTTACCCCTTCCCTTGCTGTCTATGCAATTTTAATATAAAAGAAAGAAAATATATTGATAACTCACAGAAAACGAAACAGGTGCGCAAAAAACACTTTCCGATGTTAGGCTGAATAATCATATTCAGTCATATCTTTACCACAGCACTATTATGTAAATTTAATTCCTTCATAACATTTATGGGCAGATGTAGAAATACGAATACACACGGCGACTTAGCAGCACTAATGACTATAAAAAGGTATATTTCCTGAGAGAAGTCGAGAAGAACCATGAAGGAATTTCCTTATCCTGTGACAAATGATCACATCAGCTGATGAAATATGAGGATAAATCGAAAATTCTTAGGGCATTTTTAAGACGATATATACAGGAAATTCACAGTTTGGAAATAGTTGTACGTAACTTTAACTATTTTTCAAAATAGCCAACGCAACGGTTTAGGCATCCAGCATCTATAGCTCCACTACTTCGAAGATGTCGAAGAAGGATTTGGTCATTGAATCGTGAAACCGTCGACGAATAGTCTTTGACGACTATGTCTTTGCTACGTTGCCGCAAACAAACCTAAGCCTACCTAGGAGCTTCTTCAAAGCGGCAAAAAACACGTAGTAACCACTGGGGACGAGCTCGAAGCTTAAAGTTGCATGTTTCAAGTACCCAACTGTTCGTAGAAACTTGGTAAAAAAATATTAAGAGCCAGCGTCTGTTAGTGTCTCCGCGATCAAAAGGACAAATTCTGAAAAGAAGCATTTCCAAAATATTGGTGCCATGAGACCAATTCTTGAGTCGCTAGGCTGACTAAATGGAAAAATTATGAAATTTACTTGGAACGATTCCAATGTTTTGATTTTCCTACATATACAAGATTTCTTCAGAAAAAAATAGGAGATTGTATGTACTTATCGATTCGCTCTCTTGGATTAAGCAATCGATTTTATAGGATAGCGTTGAAAAGGAGAACCTTAGTGATTCCGCTAGGGCTTAGGAAATCCATCTAATTTTCGCATAGACTAACGCGAAGGACCTGGCGTGGAGAGAAAAGCTTGAGTCAGCTCTTCAGATGGAGAGGTTTACCGAGCTATTGAGGAGATGGAGCGTTCACACCTTAACCTCCAAAAGCAAAGTCATTGGCACCTAATGGCCGATGGTACTCCATCTAGAGCGCCGAGAGCCCACACTCAATTCTCTCTCGCTTAACGATTAATTTGTTAATCGATCTCGCTCTTAATATTCATATAGTCGGTTTATATATAGCTTCATCGCCATGGGGATAAAAACTGGAGTCATTAGAACCCTCCTGTAGTAATTTGCCGGTTCTTGAACCAGATTACCAGCTGGTAGAAGAGTCGCTGGTACAACAATGAAAATGTATTACAAAATAGGTGAGATAACAAGTTTAGAAAACATATTTGATGTGAGTCAAATTCGATATGAAATCTTAAAAATATGCTGTTCTAAAATCGGATTTGAAAAAATTGAATGTAATGAAGTTATAAGGTTTCAAAGTACGATGAACACCTTCGCTTAGTATCTTAGAGAAAGATTTGACGAGACCTTAGCATTGTGTAACACGCTTCTAATTGGCCCATCTGCTTCCTGGTTTTTTATCCGTTATTCCCGTCGATCATTTTTTTTCCCTCCAACCCGAACCTCATTACAGCGAATCCCCTCCCCGAATATAACATCCTCTCGAGGAAGAAGTCACTCGCTAAAGCCGCGAAGAGTCGTTAATGTCGGCGGAGGGGAATAAAAGACTCACACTTCCGACTGGCAAAACTTGCCTCATTTGTTTCGAGACGTCTTTTTTGGCTTACAGAGATAGAAAGGAACCGTTCCACATCCTTCATTTGTCCGACCTTATTCTTTGCTAGATGAGCCTCGCATTTCCACCGCGAAGGTGGTCTCCAATAAGAATTTTATATGTCTGACTGTTATGCATATGTTGACTGAAAATAGTCTCTATATGGTATTCGGCGATAAGACTGATATTCGTCCTGTGGTTTACCCGTTCCAACAGCCGTACTTGTAATAAATGGACGCGAGAATAATCTCTATTTGAGTATAAAAAGAAATCATCGACGACGCAAAGTCCGTCTACGATGTGAGGTTGAAATGAAGAGGGTCCATGAAAAGCCAAACAAGTAATATAAAATCTGCAATAAAACGAACTTTAGATATAAATAGATTTACTCAAATATGTTTCCTTGTATTCTCAATATCAATTTTTCTTTAAAAGATAAGCAAAACGAATATCAATGGAAGACCTTTCAAACGAAAAGCTTTCATTTTGTTGATCAAAGTGAGAATGAAACTAACAATTTTTTTGACTCAAAGATACAATTTTACAAGAAAATTATGGAGCCCAGGCTTGATGAAACTTACTTGAGTATAAAGTTCTGCTGTGTAATAGAAGATATGTTTTTAAATATATGCTCCTCGATTTTGTTGACAAATTACAAAATCCATTGCAGCGTTTTCAAATTTTAAAATGATATCTCCAAAGACATACTATTCAGTAATGTGACAGAAATTATTTCATTATTAATTTAATGCTTTATCTTCTCTACTGGTTAGTAAAACCTTGTGTACAATGTTTTATGCTTTATGACGATGTTACCGAGGATTTGGACAATTCTAGCGCTAATGTTAATAAAAATACGGATAATATTATATAATTATACAATTATAATGATCTTTTAATTATATGAACTCAGATTTCTCCACTGATCTAGTCCTCTTATGGTAGGTTCTTAAAGCGGTCTACAAACACAAACAGGAATGGACAAAGTCTGAAGAATAGTAAAACATGATACGTGTTGGAAAAAAGCAAAGACTTGTTTTTCATTCTTCACATTCAAAATATTTTAATATCAAAGTATGAGCAATATACGAATGACTGATTAAGATTTTAATGCTAAAATTGGGTATTTCTGAAATGAATACGTTTCCTTTTTTTGCTCATGAGCTCGATTTCAAATTACCCGAAGAGTTGTTTTTATTTATGAGATAAACAAAACCTAAAAGCGGAGACTATTTAGTCAAATACTCTCTTTAAACGCTGTTTATTATGATATTCTGTTAAAGTACAGAAAATTGTTTTGACAAAAGTCTTAAAATTTTAATGATTAGTTTTAGATACACGAAGAAGATATCTAAAATTTGACTAAACGTACGTCCCGTTTTGACCAGGACATTCACGGCTGTAAAGTTTGGTCCCCAGCAATGTTTACGGCTCCCCGACTTCGAAGGGAAACCTTTGAAGAAGAATATAATGGATGATACAGAGATTTCAATAAGATAAATTATTTAAAGGTAAAATTTCATGTAATTATGACACGGTACAAACTTCAAGTGGCTTTGAAGCATTTAAAAGTAATTCAGGCTAAGTTTTAAGTCAATTCCCCGGTTTCACTCTCTCCAAAATTTGACATGTCCCGGTTTTTTTGCTGTAAATATACTGCAACCCTGGCTGAAACCCTTATTCGTAGCATCTTATGAGATCGTTATGCATTATCTCAATATATAGAAGCGTTAAGTCCCTTAAATAGTAAGCAGTGACTAATTCCAAATGAACAACACCTAATGTAGCATGAAAGGCGAATATTAGAAAGTTCCTGTCCCGACATAAACATGACAACTAGTAGAATTCGTGAGTCATCTTTGCTTTGCCGCACCTGTCAGCTAGTGTCTTATACCACGATTACAACTGACGTCAACTGACTCGTCCTATTAATTTGACTCTTAATTACATCCGCCAAATGCATCGGCGCTTTCTTTATCCTTTAACCAGCCCAGTAAAAAATAGCTTCAATTTAAAATTTTCCCTATAAAGCCTTCTGTTTTCAATCTCGGAAACAACAGCCGGTGAAATTAATCGCCGCAGTAATAAAAGAATAAATCAACACGTCATCATCCCACTGATTGGCGTCGTAACAACGAAAACGATTCTTCCTATTCCTTCATCATAGGTCCCACTCTTAATCACTGCTGAGGAAGTTTGCGTCCCTCTGATTGCTTCTGACGAATTTATCCTCTGAGATTCCTTTCGTTGATGTTTCGGCGACCTTCCCTCTCCTTTGCCAAGAAAAACAACACCGCGAAGGAACGGGTTGAGGATGCCGTGATTTTGACGGGAGGAAGGAGAAGGTCCAATACCGGTTAATCACGTGGTCATCTGTGGAGATACCGCCTGGTTTGAAGGGTGTGGGTTAGTAGGGAGGGGGAGAAACGGAGTGTAGACAAAGGAAGGTATGAAAACTCGGTGGGCCTCAGAGATTGGACGTCTGTGCGGGTGATCGCCGATCAATCTCATGCTTTCTTATGTTCTCTCTGCTGATTTTGTACGATACATCGATGTGTCTGGTAAAAGTGACGCCGGCTGAAGAAGATACCAGAGGTATTGATATTGGACGTAGAGCAGGGGAGGGTATACTTCTTATTATTGCGAGAGGATCCAAGAGACCTAAGGGTTCGCGTTCTACAAAACCAAAAAAACAACTTTTTTACAGCGCATACTACGAAATTGTCATTGAAATTTTTTAAATGAGTATTATCATCCATCATAGCTACCCGCTATACCCGTACCCTTAACATGATTCTCAGTAAAAATCGATTTGTAGCAAATGAAACATGAAGCTCGTAGGAGTTAATCTATCTTACCTGCAAGACGTTTGATAAAGAAAGCATGACTTCTTCCGGCTGAAATATTCATGGAATAACTATACGTCAGTATCTTTGTACATACTAATATTAGAATGCTGCGTAAAAATAAACTAGTTATTTCAAGAAATCATTTCCTAGACTTAGATGTAAAAAATATATAATGCTTCTTTGCATTTTTACGATACATCGATTATATACTTTTAATCCTTACGTTAAATACGTTTTCCTTTAAGATAATGCAAAAAATAATCGAAATTTAGTATGTCACCAACATTTCTCACAGTATATCATCATTTAGGTATCAACAAACCCCTAAAATGATTTTCGCATTATTATTTTTACAAGACAATTAATATAATCGATTCCATTAATCGTCCTGTAAAAAATCAATTAATATTTATTTTTCGATTAAAATATATATTGAATTACAAACATCCATGTCTATATAGTCACTTAAACATTTTAGCTTTCGTCTGCGCTAAGAATATTCCCGTTCTTTTGCGATAGCATATGTCGAAAAACCGTTGAGAATTGTCATACCAGTAACCTTGTCAGCTGAACAGCAGAATATATAACTTCGCATTAATCAAGTTTCTTCCCGAGCATAATTATCATCAAGTCGGGGTCACGAAATTTACGAACATCCGTTGGAAACACGTGACGATATCACTCAATATTAAACGTGCCGGGGTCTATTCGGTTAAAGTATGGCCATACATCATCGTCCTTTTCAGATAGTCAAGAGAGTGGGGGAGAAGAATACCAGAGAGGTAGGAAAGGTCGTGACATCGGCTCTGCTGCCTATTGCAAGTGACAAGAAGGAAAAATACGAAGTTAGATAGGATCCACTGGAGAAGGATACCTTATTGCGAATATTGTCCCATGAATAAGGACTTCTCTCTTTAAACAAAGCTGACCTAGCTCGTGTCGAAGCGTCACTTGCTCGTGTTCTAGGTATCTCTGGAAAACTTCCATTACGAATTTCAAATTTATGACAATTCCGTGCGATGTTTTTACGCGCTCATAGTCTTAAACACACTAGATTGTGGTCCCGTTTTGTAACGATAACGTTTAAAATTTCTATACGATTTCTGGAGTACGGTTCACGTAAACCGTTGCCATCGTGATTTAGTGGAAATTTGGATTTATTTTTTACTGGTTGAAAAACATACTCATTAGCTGCAGCGCAGATTGCATGTACTTGCAAGTTCATCTTAAAAGCATAAATATTTTTAATATTTTTCAAGATAAAATCACGATAATTGTACAAAAAATATATGATGAATAGCTGATAAGTATTAAAAAATACAAAAATACTACACTCAAAACAGTCTTAAAGCGATCTTGTCAATTGAAAAGCTTACTACCATTACAAAATATCTCAGAATTGGAGTACTATATCTTTATTGCCTTGGGAAAACATGATTTTTTCTAATTACTAAGCATTTTAGCTGTAGAGTTTTGAAAAGAAAGTGACTCGAATTTCCTCGGGAGCAATATTTCCTTAATTAGCCTCATCATTTAAAAATTCATGTATTCTCTGTACATAAGAGCCATCGTTTATACTCTTATGAACACTCCAAAGAACGACTCCCAGGGATATTCCGTCACAATTTCTTCCAAATAAATCTTCAATGCTGCCTTCAGCGTTATTCTGTTCCGACTTTCCGTAGTTTAGAATTACGAAAAAAGGTTTTCTGCTACAAAGCGCGATGCAAATTTTGATGCCTTAGGAGACGCTAAAACTTTCGAAGAATTCAATCTCTATCCTTCCTTCATTTACCTCCTACAACTGAGGTCTTGTTACGTTTCCGAGGTAACATGCCTTCTCTTTCATTATACCGCCTACGCCATCTCTCATCCCTGAATCAAAATGCCGCTGACCCAAACGAAACCGCCATGCTCCTGGAAAATGAATAATTCCTCTCGCTGGCATTTGAATTTGAAATGAGAAGGTTTTTCCCAGTTTGCCGTAAGTTAAGGATCAACTTTCGCGGAGAACAAATTCCGAGCTTTTTCTGTCTCGTGCACCCTGGAGGTGAAGGTATTCGCGAAGCAACACAAAGCTAGTCTCCACAACGCGTGCGGATTTCCTACCTCTGAGACAGTATAATTGCGACGGCGTGAAAAATCACGAGAAGGATATCCGCTAATTGGAAACTCGTATATACGATTTTAACATCGAATACGACAAAGTTGAAGAATTTAGTTTCATGCTAGGAAAGCGTCAAACCCTACATTTCCTTTAATTAGAGGCAAAATCTCTTGAATTAAAACTCTATATCACTGGTGGTGATGGTGAAGTTTTCGGTACATTAAGACAGAATTAATAGACGGAGAGAACTTTAAGTAATGAAAGCAATATCTTACAGTTGCATTTATTAAGTATTATGACCATTTAGAGGCCAGCTGAGAGTTAGGTGCGTTAAATCTAACATTTGGATTCATGCAGAAGCATTGAAAATCGGCCTTCAATAAAATTCATATTTTTCCCTAAAAATTTAACTTCACATACGATACCTACGGTATTTAAAGAATTTTTTTTGTGATTTTATTAAGACTTAATCCCTTTTTCTTATACCCTCATCTGTAAGTTCTCTATAAAAGTCAAACTTGCCAATAGAAACTTTTTATCGTTAAATTATTATCTCTTTTCACCATGGTTTTCGTATTAAATTAGAATTAAATAAAGCATTGCCATGAATAAATCGCGATTCAGCTCTTAAAATTTTATACTATAAGATAAAACCTGAATTTATAGAGTGCTTATTTATGAAAATGTGAGATAATTGCTAATGCCTTAAAAACGCTATTAACATCTTAATTCAATTTCATGGACTTCATGTAAAAACCATCTCCCTCTAAGTTTCCAATCCTCAAAAATGAAAGAAGTTAAACGAATACAAGAATGAAATTAACTATTACCCATTAAATAAAATGAAGGAAATGCAAGATAAAGTAAATTAATGAAGAACTCAGATAAGGTAAATTAGGGTAAGTACCCCGATAAATGAGGAAATCAAACTTTGATATCTCTAATTAATTCAGTAATTCTCAAGCAAAAATGATAATCAAGAAGAGAGCCAAAGTAATTTGCATATGCAGGAAACCCTACAGCTCTTGAAATCTTCAAATAAAAGTGGTATTATAGCGATAAATTGTTAATTTTCCCTAAGTTGAATCACGAACAACATGGGAAGCTACATAATTTTTCATGTGCTCAAAGTTTACTGTAAAGCACTGGGTACTAGATTCGTGAAATGCTTGGATATTCAATTGCCTAAAATCCTCTTTAAAGTAACGCTCTTGTTAACAAAAACGAATGTAAAGACCTCTCTTTAAGATTAAAAATTTCCGTGTATAATCTTCAGGGGTTTTACTACGTTATTATTATTTTTATTATTATATTATTATAAAGTATACACGTTACAAGTGGACAGTTGTCTGGTGGCAACGTCGCGAATACATAAAAAGAAAAAGAAGAAGAACGAACATCTGCACACCTCCAATACATACACAAAAGTCCGCAGCACTCATTGTGTCCAACAATACTTCACAACTTACAATACAGAAGGTACGATACAGAAGTTACAACATAGAAGTCTTGAGGCAAAAACTAAACACGACTATAAGATAAAAAACATTATATACAATCAACAAACAAATTATCGTGAAAATCGTGAAGTTATGAATATATTGGTAACATTAATGAAACTTATTTTGGGTATATCCCTCGATTCCTCGTCAAAATGTTTTGTTTGTACTTGGAAAGGGTTTAAGAATATCTTCCGGTAATTCATTCCATTCTAAACACTTCATTCATTATAATTCTTTTTTCTTCTTTGGAACACAGTTAAAGATTCAGCTACGTTGTGTTTCAAATCTCGTTTATTAGATACTCCTTTCAGATACGGTGTGAATTCGCCACCCGAATACAAGACCCGATCCCTCACGCTTTATTGTATTGGACGGTCATTAATACCCAACCCTGCAGTAAAAAAGAAGACAATCCCCGCGCATAAAATTAACCAAAAGAAAAGAGACAAAACATCCGGAGCGCGCCTCTACTCTCTGAGTTAGCGGTGTATGCCCTGAACTTTCTGGAACAGACACAATCTCGGCCCTCCAAATAGATTTACGACTGCATTAATACCGGAACTTTCTAACTTTTTTCGGGCGAGACTCGTCCCCACGGCAGCGAGTGGTTTTAAAGGGAATTACTTCTTGTCTGAGAACTTATCCTTGGCGACCGTGCACCCAATTATTTCGACAACAACGCTGTCATCAGCAGCGCTGTACTAAGGAGATCCTTGCGAATTGCTCCCAGACGAAGTATTAGCACAGACGTACACCTAATCTGGGTGGGAATACAGCGCGTTCGGCGAAAGGAGCGAGGTAAACCCCGAGGTATTCCAATGAGAAGATAATTACCGCAGCTCTAACCTTCCTGTTCCGACCGTTTACTTTCATCTAACGCTAAACATTCTCCAGCCGTCTCCGCCGTAGGGATGTTATCTCAACCTCATTCCAATTAAGTTCTAATTTGACGAAATGTTTTCTTTGAATCGTTTAAATCTCGGCGCCTCAGGGATGAGATGAAATCCATTTGCTTGATTGTTCTCAGGAACCGAGCGGATATTTATATAAATCTCTTTCTGCTAGATTTGTCAATTTATCTATTCTGAAATTTCCCATACACCTCGTACGAAATTATGGGGAAGAACTCTTCCAGATTTATTAATTAACGTCACAGCGACGAGTGACGTTTATGATTCGAAGGAAAGAGCAAAATTTTAACTGTTATCTTTTGAACAAATTTATCGATACTTTTAATACATCCTCATAGAAGGGCCTTTAATTATTGGGACTTAAGCTATTTGGATGATTATCATAGTATTTTATGAAATAAATATTAATATCACGTGTATACAGTAAATAAAAAAGCATGAGTTAAATCAAGATATATAATTATTAAAGAAAAAATGTAAGCACAGATAAAAGGAAGAAACGAGCAAGGAGAATGGTTAGAGGTTATTTCGCACGTTCAGGCGTGTACGTAGGAAAACAGACATGAAAAAAATCCGACATGAAAAGTACCGTTCCCGTCAGATTTTTTTTACGTCCGTTTCTCCTTGGGAATAAGGCACACAGATACATCGCACGAATAACACCATTAATGAAATCAACAAATGGATATGAAAGAGGATTAACATGTTGGTACATTATTCTTAAATGTTTCCTTACGTTCTTGGGTCTCCTGTAAACATTTTAATTTCAAATATCATTCACATAAATAAGCGAACCTCCGTCCACGATTCAACGCAGAGAGAAGTGCGATGAGGTAGTCATTTTTAAAATTCTAAAATATCTTTTTCGTCTTAAGATTTATACGGTATATGCTGTTTGAATACCAGACCTCCTCTACCTCTGATTTGTTTCCCAACCGTAAATCTCACTTCCTATAGATTCCCAAATTTTTGAAATTGTTCTGCACGTACCTTATTTAATTCTATTCTTCAGTGATCTCATTTGACAAAGACATCAAATTATTAATCACCCTTTTTTCTAAGAGGCTTATTTTCGAATCTGAACACAAAAGTTTCTTCAGACCAAGACTATACTAATTTTTATTTTTTATTTTATTCTACATTAATTTAATTATCGCCCATCTAAATATAATTTTTCACTCCATTAGGTCCTTTTTTATCGCTTTTTTTGGTGAAAACGTCTTTGAAAAACCCTGGCGGAATAGCAATTGAAACACAACGCACTGATTCTCGAATGGAGATTTTTAGTGGGTTTGTACGTGGTTTAAAAGAACTTGGTATCGATGTTGTTTTAATGATACTTTTAAATAATGGGAAATATGCTTAACTTTGTAAGAAACCACATTTAGCGCTAATTCGAAACGATATTACCCAAAAATATCATTCTAAACTTGGTGTTTCCTCGTTTCCATGAAGATAGGCATTGAATTCGCAAACTGGAAAAATCCAAGCGTGAAGCCTTAAACTTAGCAAAGAATTATTAAGATGAATCGTTCGTAAAATGAATTGAGGAACATTGAAATCTTCGCTAATAACCATAACTAATTATAAATGCCCTTTATTATCCTTTATTCCCACGAACCTTTGCATTAGTCCATTTTCGCCAGTAAAAATATGTTTACTGTAACCAATGGAGGAAAGAGAAAACGAGCTCACTAGATCTTCACCGAGGGTGGGGTTTACCTATCGGATTGTCGCATTCACCATTTGGAAGCATAAGAAAGGTCACATGTGAAACCATAGCACCGCTCTTGAGTTGGTTTCTGCCCACATTCAAAAAGTTTGACATCGAAACTATGAACAGGGAAACAAATTTATTCGCTAATTGAAATAATTTTTTTTCCATTTTATCATAAATTGTGATCATACCATCAGAACTTGTCAAGATTGGGAAACAAAATTATCTAAATTTGACAGTTGTTTCTCGAGGTGACTAAACGGTCGCATCGAGCTCCCAAAATGGCCACATACTGCCTGAAGGCCGCAGGTTCCCCATCTCAGATCTACCGTGATATTCAAGTAGATGCATACCACCGAATGAAACGTGAATGGCACATCTTAAGTAAACAACCATTATCCATCCAAAATAGATTGAGAGACGTTTCAAATTGAGGGATTACTGTATGTGCACCTGATTCATTAGCTTCCTTGCTTCATCCCAATAACACCTCGTCCCATTTCAGCATCTTGGTTTCTTAAGACGCTCCACGAAGTTGAAGAGTGTGCGGCCAATTATATTCCCTCTCACAGATTCTGGTGCTTTAATTAGTCCCTGCCACGACTGATTAGAGCAACGAAACAAAGCCGGAGAGTTCATATCTCTTCCGAGGGTACGGAAAGTAATGAATTAATTTGGCCATGTGTTAGCTCATCCGAGAGACCGATTAAAAACTGAATTAAAAAATCGTATTCTCTATAACCCTTTGCCAAAGAAAGAAATCACTAACGCGTTGGGTGACATAATGGAGCTCTTCTAAACATCCCACACACTAATCGAATTTGGACTTTTTGGGCTATCGACTGATCTCAACCTGAGCGGCGATAAATAAGTCGAGCCCCCAATCACTTTGAACCGCCGCTTTACTAAGAGAGAGAGGAAAAATAAAGCTTCGCTCGGTAAACTTTCAAGTGTTTGCCGACCGCTTCGGAAGAGTTTGAGATGGAAAATTCCTGTGTGATCGAGTTCTCTGCTCCCGGTCACCTTTGCACTCTTGCCAGCCCTATCGTGGTTATCATTAACAAAACGAAATTTTTTAGCTCGGCAAGAAAAGGTTCACAAAGGATCACCTTCGACTTAAAATGTCCAATTTAAACTGAAATGTCTCTGAATCGAACAGAAACGTAACTGTCCTTATGAGAAGCATCTGTACTGAATATATCTCAAAGTATTCGACCGTATGATCAAAACGTTGCAGCCAGCATTCCAGCAAACGCTATTTTAAAGGATTTTCCTCGTATCTATCTATTTCTTCTGAAATTCTCGTGGTTTCTGTGAAATGGAGAGCATTCGAGGTAGTAGAAAAAAATCCTTTCTTTACTGAAGCTTCAGTTGTTTTCTAAAATTAAGATGATTTTATATGGCTTAAATTGGAGGAAATATTTTCGCAAAATCTCCTTTAGTTTTTCCTAAGAATGCTACTTCACTCGCTCTGATAACATAGTGATGAAATTATAATAGTTATGGTAGTATATTAATAATCTAAGTGTAAAACATATAAATCTGACACCAGAGGTAGCAAATTATGGCATTCAAGTAAAGCTTCTAGCTAACAAAAATTGAACTTTCATTTTCTGAATACCCTTCAGGGCTTCATGGTTTCAGATACGGCTCTCTTCATAATGATAATGACTCAACGGAAGCGATTCCTGATTATTTAATGAACCTGCTTTAGAAATAAAGACAAATTTGTTCGCTTCCCGCACAAGATTGGAATGCAAAGAGTACCATCCCTGTCTCTCTAGCAGCTAATAAAGAGACGGAAATTCAGAATGATTGGACCGCACCATTATAATTATCGGTAAAATTCTGCATACTCTGAATTTTGAGTAAATTAAGTAACTAAATATTTCATCATGTACTCTCCTTTGAGTTCAATTCTATAATTAAAGATAGGAAGAAGGCGGAAAGGAGACGAAATACGAAATAAATAACAGAAAAGCAGAAATAAAATTTAATCTTACAGACAAGAAAACGGTAATTTTACTATGAATGGCAATTTATACATTTTCAAGAATCTTTAAAAATTATAGCAAACTCTCAAATCAGATAAAACTATAAGGCGACGTCAACATTGTCCACTTCCATATTGTTCGACTACACATTCACCTTAACCTTTTCCAACATTAGTATTCTATCACTTTACTGCAGTATCCTCTCTCCTCTACCTCAATGGTTGTCTCAATCCCCCCACATTATTATTCTCCCTCCTCATGGTTGTGGTATTTAGCAACCATATACACTTTAATGATTAATTTGATTGATGTACAAATATAACAACTACAGATTGAGCTTTACACTCGAATTTTTTTTATTCAACATTTAGATGGGTAGAGCAATATTCCTCTTCTCTGAGAAGCATAAACATACCAAGCAAGTTAAGGATTTCATACTTATAATTCGTTTTCCTGTACCTTCAGCCTCCATTCTATAAATCATTCGTTCATCGTAATAAATGTAGTCACCCAGTCTAGTGGTGTGAAAATTCGCCTATTTTTCGCTCATTAGATACTCCGATGACCTAATTGACATACATAGACAGCAGAATTATTTCGAACCTGAGTAGTTAACATTTATTTAAGGTCGAAAATCTCATTTCTTGTATGATTCTTAATGTTGCCCTGTATGCACAATATGTCAAAAGTTTCTGCATGTTACGAAGTAAGACAATATACCTGTTCCTGCCCAAAAATTTTATTTTTTCATTCTCTACTTTCTGCAATCTTAATATTCATAAGGAACTGAATATTTTCATCACTTCCTCCTACCGTAAAACTTGGCGTAAATGTATCGTCATACAGCATTTCAGGCGGAATCTGCGAGTTGAAAAGTTCTGCATCCCAGTTACCTACTTTACGTACATATGCGAGATCTCCGAAATTGCTCATTTCTATCCCACCGTTGCGAAGAAAAACATTTTTCCAGCCGGCCGAGCCTAGACGTTAGTATGTTATCTCAAGGCGGATGGAAATATCTTGCGACGGATAGAGGGATGAATGCTCCGCGCAGCTGTCTATTCAAGCGCCATAAAAGGAAGTCTAGAGAAATAGAAGCGCCATCTGTGAGCATTAGAGTAGAATCGCACGGGCATCGCATTTCCAATTCGTTGCATTTCGTCCCTGAAAGTGCGCGTTGGTAACTTAGCAACGGTGAATGGATGAGGATCGTATCAACAGCTTCACCAGACGCCTCCGGAAAAGGAGATGGGATGCGGGAAAATTTAAGAGATTCGAGAGCGGACAACGCCGTAAAGAAGGCCTATCTACTACGAAGATATGAATCTATTTTTCAGGGAGGTGACCTCGTTCCTCGGAATAGAGTTGATGCATCCATAGATGCTCTCTCAAGTACGAAATCTAGAGATTTAGAAGGTTTCATACAATGTTTCAATAACACTCTTGAGATAAATTCCGAATTTCACAATTTCTCGCGTTTTAACAATAATAAAGGAGTAAAAACAGTAAAATAGCTGTAAACAACTAGTAATCACATCATGGAAAATACACTGGGGCTGTTAAATTTATTCCACTGTTATGCCCACAGCGTTTTACTATATATATTTGTTGCACTTCCCTCGATTTTACATTGAAGCGAGTAGTGGAATGATGAAAAAGGGTTATCTGAAAGACAAAATTACAAAATATTTAATTTCATTTTGACTTAAGTGACTTCCTTTAAGGAATATTTTTAGGAAAGACGGAAACCCTAAAGAAAAATCCCTATTACTATGCAATAGGCGAAGAATGTTCTTTTATGCAACTTTCCTAAGACTACCGTAAACATAAGAAAACAAATTCGCAAGGTCTTTCCTGGATTAGAAAATGAGGAAACGTATTTTATAACTTACTCTAAATTTTGAACTCTTCTGAATTTTATTTCAAGACTTGTAAAATCCACCGATAAGAATGATGGATTAAAATTCAACTTTTTTAATATATCTATTGTGTTAAAAATCTAGTAGGTACAATTTTCAGCCAAAAGACATGAGTACTGGCAAGTAAATAATAATCTTATGAATTTCATATTCATATCATTAATAAGATTGTGAGTTATTATCTGGTATACTGTGATTGATTGATACCTGATACACTTAAAATATCCTTGTGCATCGAATGTTTGAAAAGTATATCGAAATTGAATTTTATTTCAATCATTACTCATAAGAGTTCTGCATTTTTCAACATGTTATAAGGAAATTATGAAGGAGGATTAATATTTTCCTCTCACCGCAAATTCTATTCCGGCATAAATTCCCCGCACATTCATCAGGATTATGGAAGGAAAGGAAAGAGACACAGCTGTTAGTAAATTATCAAGAAATAGGATTCCAATGCCGTAGTTCACATGTACGTAGTGAACACTACGGCTTTGGAGGTCTCTTTCTTGATAACATCAGGATTATGCAACAGGGCGTCAGCAATCACGTCTGGTAAACACCCCAGTAAAGCATGATTGGTATTAAATATGAAATTAAGATAAAATGGAATAAATAAAATTTGAGGTTTCTAAAATGAGTCTTGGCTTTCTATTCTTTTATTACAATTATTTAACCTTGTAGAACAAGAACGAGCAGAGTTACGTAGAAAGAATGAATTATATAGATGTAAAATACAGCATAGAGTATCTTTCTAACCTAATATCACTCGCCTAATTATGGTAAGTTCTATGAGCTGCCCAAATAATGCAAGAGCTGCCTTGGAAAAAGTCCATTAAATTGCATTTTCATATTAGCATAAGATACTAGCTATAGCGTAAGATATAGCTCGAAAGTATATGATCATCCGATGGGAACAAAAGTTACTTCTCTAATCAATTGTATAAGATAACATAATTCACACTCTTGCCGACGAAGTTCTAAGTCTACTTAAATGTTAACGTCCTAACTCAATATAAAGGTGAATTGCATCTGCAAAGAGATAAAAGCGAAATAAAGCAAAAAAAAACTCTCTTAGCCAAAAAATAATTTCCTTAGTATGCTCGAATTTGTACCCATGTTAGAACGCCTTCCGCTTCCTTCAGTTACACAAAAAGTCGATTTTCCGAAGCTCTGACGTGGGTTTTAATGCGCCCCATATTTATTGGTAGGACACGGCAATGAATTTGTCTAAGCTTCCAGCAATAGAGACTGAATACGGTCGTGGACTCCCACAATAAAAAATATCGTGATCCAGCCTCCAGGTGTCATTGATGGAGGGAACAAGTAGGCTCTGTCCGTTAACTATTTCTAGTTAAAGCAAGTGAGTAGATCCCTGAGAGATACAGCACATTCAAAGTGAGTGTTCTTTCTGGCGCCGCATAAAGTTTTATGGCGGCGATCGTGGTTGCCAAGGAAATTATCGGAATTGCGCTCTTCTTTATCTAACGCGGGGAGATTATTAGCGCGATCGTTCTCCTGGAGCATCGACCATAAATATCTTTCACTCAAGGATTTATTAGAGATGTATCGAACAAATTGGATTTAATATTAACTTTTTATAAATTAGACGATGATCCGTGAAATGTGTATTATATCATCAAAATAGATTTCCGATGGAAACAAGAGCTGCTAAATACGGCAGCGATCTCTCTGGTTGATATCTATGCCTCTGAAGATTTCCATCGCTTGTTTACTTCCCAGCGCCTCCATGCGATTATTTAGCTGTGGAAATTGCGTGTTTCACCGTCGGAAATGTTCATGTTTATAGGTAATGACTCACAATGAGACCTTTAACTCTTATCCATTTTTAAGAGGGATAGCCGACACGTTTTCTGGTGAGAGCCGTTTTATTAATTCAGTTTATCTTCCGTTTAATTAATTTAGTTTAGATAAGCCTGTGACGGATTTAGAGAGACAAATATTTAACATTTACGCTCAAGTCATACTTTCAGGCTCTTGTTCAATTTTTATTATATTGTATTACTCACGATGACTTAAAACGCATTTTAATAGGCCGAATTCTTATTTTTTACTCTAACCAGAAAATCCAAAATCTTATTTTAACATAACCAGACTGAGAAGACATCAAATGGGCTTGTAAACAGTAATAAATTTATTATTGCTATTTTTAATATACGCTTATAGATCGGTGATGTGAACATGGCCTCTCATCTGCCTAACCTCTGGAAATATTTCATAATAATTTTATGCAATTAAATTTAAACGATTACAATTAACTTATATCAAAAAATATAAATCATATTTTGTGGAGGTGCAGAGGTATATTGCGAGTAAACAAATAACAAATGACTTGCTTAACCCGAAATGTTACAGTGAGAGTGATATTTATTTATGTATCAAGAAACTTTATCTTTTCCTCCTCTTCACAAAAAAATTTAAAGGCAATTGAATGCGTTCCATGTTTAATCGCAAAACAAAGCACTGCATTACAACTAACTAATACAGTAAATGAAAATACATATATATTTGCAAATGCATCAACAAATTATCACAAATTCGCCATACTTTTTGAGTTTCTAGAACCACTTACTTTACAATACCAGAGTTGACAATATAAGCAATTAAAATCATTAATTAAAGCAATGTTTAAACATAAATTTTCTGTTTCTCATATTGTGAGCATTTCAGTTGGCATTAAAAGAAAATTCATTTCATAATGTAAAAGTTTACCTCACTATAGCATATATTGATATGTTTTAGCTTGGTTGGAACTTCGCTTATTTAATCTAACTTTAACTTTTGGAGCTGAAATATTTGAGTACTTATTTCTTGTCATTGATAAACAAACATGGTCTGCAATCACACCCCCATTCTCGGGAGAGCATTCTCTTCCTGACTTTAGCTCTCCACTCATGAAAGGAGGAACCATTTCACGCACATCAAACGTAAAACAGATTATGACCTAGTGTATATCTTCCATGAAAGTAACCTATGCCCTATCATCTAGCCACATTTAAAATAATCCTTCCATTTATCTGGTGCAGCTTTATTTGAAATCCTCCCATTCAAAGGCAAAACTTTCCCATTCTTCCCATGTGGCTCAGATTCATGACGATATTTTTTGTAGTAAGCGGTGGAATGTTTTATTCCAATCCCTTTCAATCCCCAACGATCCCGTTCGAGACTCGATCAATGCCTCCCGCGCAAAGCAGATCTATCGTTCTGCTTCCGGACGCAATATCGATAAAAGTGACCGATAATCGAGGCACTAACTTCCATTTACGAAATGCTCTTTCCTCTATCCTTTTCCGTCGAAGGTGATCAACAGTCGGAGAGGATTTTCCGCATTTTTACCCCGTAAAATGTCATACCCCACTGTAAGTGCTATGATAAGCGTCGAAAATGATAAAATTAAACAGGAATAAGATTAAATTGAGCTGACGCTAAATGAATGTGATAGGATGCTCTAATTAGGAGTGACTATCCAACAGGAATCTTTACAGAGAGGAGAAAGAAAAAAGAATAAAAGAATGGTGGCTATAATGCGTTAAGCTTCAAGTGATAGAACATATGAAGATTGGAATTCCAACATTTTTTTCTGATTACCTGAACAGAACAGCCAATTGTACTGGAAATGCAAGGCGATCTATCAAAGGAAAGGAATAAAAAATGACGGCGATTACAATTCTTTCTGTTTCCTACAATAGAACATACGCATCATCAAACCACTAAGAGTTTTTCTAGTTTCTTGTCCGAGACAGCTGCACATCCACTTCCCATGAGCATCTTCACCTCGTTATACATTAACCATTGCTTTCTATATGTTCAGAATTGTAGGGGGTAATATTGTTTCGAACCACAAGGATATGTACGAATTTATTCCTGGGCACATGCAATTTGCACTTGTGCATTATTTCAAATCTTCAAATCACATAGTTTGCACAAGCGATGCATTTTAAACTACGGAATACTTTTAGGTTATCATTATTTGTAAACCAACAATTATTTAAAAGATTTACTTGAAACACTATCCTAGTTAGAGAAACTTTTTAAACTTTGTTATTGAAAGATCAAAATTATTAGTGAAAACCTCATAGTGTATGGGTTATTGAGATATATTTTGTAGCCGTCAATGATTTGTATAAGTGTGTACAAGTCTTGTCGGGTTTCTTCCGGAAAGGGAAAGAAAATCAGGATGAAGTCCTAAAATTTGTTCTTCCCATTTTCTATGGCTTCTTGTCACTTAATACCTCCAAGAAGCCATTCCAACAAAGGAATTTGAGCAGGTTCCTTTCTTCTCATTCGTTGGCGAAGGTAAGGAAATAGGTTTATTTTGAAAAACGCAAGAAATCTTGATTTTACCCTTTCAAATTCCCTATTCGGTTTTGTATTTTTTTATGCTATCAGAAGAGCTTCAGTTGAAAATAACGTGCATTGAAAATTGTCACCAATATAATATAATATTTGTGCATAAATGGTATGATAAAAATACCACGGAGTAATTGAAGTATGTACACAAGTGAAGGCTGACCAACGACCTACAAAATCAGAGGGAAACATTACATCGAAGTTAAAGACATTTCATCATAATTGAATACTTAAAGTGAAAATAGAGTGATCCCAACGCAAATCTACTAATATCACCAAAACCGGTTAATTGATACATTCCTTCTTTTTTACCTACAATTCTGGACTATTCTTCTCAGAGAAATAAACTTATTTATCTATTCTTGTAAAATACATTCTAATTACATTAAATGACATTCTTTATACCTGAGTTCAATTGTAACTTATACCAATTATAAAAAAAGACAATAAAGGACAATAGAAACACAATGGAAGTGTGAAAGTCCACAAATAATCGCTAAATAACATTATTTTCAAAGATAATTTTATTTCAGAAAGGAACTTTGAAAACAAAGTATATTATTCCTTTCAATTATCTTCGAGATACCAGACAATGATAAACGATGTCGGTGAAGTCGCATTCCTACTACGCTTGAAACAAGATCACAACAAACTAAGTCTCTCTTTAGATCGAGAAAACTCACTCCACCTTGGGCGATATGGCCTCGAGCAAAAAAAAACATTTCAGGCAAAGGCAAATACAGTTTATGAGATACAAAATTGCTTTCGGAAAAATTGGATTGGATGCGTTTTCTGAAAGCGAAAAAAACCGGTCTCGATTGTCGAAGTGAGCGTGGATGGCACGCCATTATGCGAAAAGGTTTGGGGGCTTAACGCAGAGTGGATGAGCAGTTGGAAATGGCAAAAGGAATCGCACAAAGGAAGAGGGACTAATTAGGAAATGGGGGGCCATTTTGAGGTGGGTGGCTCTCGTATGAAAAGAACGACGCAAGGACAGGTTTTCCGAGACGAGTTTGGGATATTTTCCGCCTTTTTTCAGTCCTTTTGCAATGAAATACATTTCGCCCACCGAACGAACTTACACCCGGGCGAGGAACGTCCTCCAGCCGCCAAAAAATCAACCTCTCCGCGCCTTTTTTCATCCGACGCCGCTTTTGCGCCACCGAGGCTAAGACAAGAAGTCTTTGGAATGCAGATGTCGCTTAGCAGAGTTTAAGTGCCTCTGTTCGAAAATTTGATGAGCTGATTATCTCTCTCCCAACGCTCTTAAGGAATCGCGCCCTCGTGATAAATGGAACGCTTAGGAGCCTCTGTCATTTGGCAGTTGTGAGGCGAAAGAAAATGTTAGCCGAAGGAGAAGTCATTATGTCTTAATCGGTATGTAATCGCTCTCATCGCGAATAAAGACTTGCGTGAGATTAGTGGAAATTTCGGTATGGTAATGATTTGAAATACGTTGCAGCCGTGTGAGTAAATAGGAATCGAATGTGTAGACAACATTAGGTAATTTGACCATTAGTAAAATTAACCATTACTAAATTAATAACAGAACAAGTCCACTTTAATCTGTAAATCTAAAAATGATAGATAACCATCCTAGATTGGACTAAAAGTTCTGTCACACTTATATTTCGTTCAAAAATTAAGATTTATCATAAATAAATTGCGTCTTGTATAAAATGTATCCATAATAACAATATAAAATAATAGAATGATTTCAACTCAACTTACTATCAATGATAAACGAACATTAATTTACTTTTCTTTATTAGAGTATAAAATTTAATTCAAATGCGCAAAATTAATATCGCAGCTTCTGTAAATTTAAAGATTCTAATTAATTGTCTCATCATGTAACTCATGAACCATGTCTCACAACATGAGTAAGTGTGTAAATCCACTATAACACTACGCTCACCATGACGACTGACAGACGCAATATCTATTCAACTTATAAATAATTACGTTGTATGAGAAAATACCCTCTTATTATCACATGATTTAACATTTAACTCTAAAAGCTGAAAAATATCCTTAATAGACCCCATATTCATACTTAGTGGAGACATGTTCTGGATAAAAATTCGATATGCACCGTTATCTCGATAAGATAATTATCGGTTCTTGAAATCGATAGGTCAAGACTGTATTTCGTGAAAGATCATAATAACAGAATCTAATGGAAATGAAACCTCGTACACTGCCTCAGCAGATTTATTTGGGCGACATGTTTCGCTATCAACATGCCTGATGATGTGCTAGCTCGCTAGCGAAATCAACATGCCTGATGACGTCTCGCTAGCAAAACACGTTTAGCCTTAGGTTGAGCTGTTTTGAATCACATCACCTTTGAATGCCATTTCCTTTAACCTACTGCGCAATGCTATCGAACTCAAGTATATGCATCTAATCGGCGAAATACGGTACATGCGAATTATGATTCCAACCCATGCTTTCCCTCGAGATCATTTTTCCAATTACACACTCCCGTTGAGCTGAGTGTCCGCTGTTTAATGCACCAACGTATGTGCCCCCGTTCCCATAGCATATATAAGCGATGCTCCTTTGCCGCTCCGCTTCCGGTGCGCCTCCGAGGGACACCCAGAGGGAATTCTTGCGTGACGTGCGTGGGAAACAAGGCTGCACTACCTTTGAGTTCCACTATCTCCGAAATATCTCCTATTTACGTATCGCTGAGGCCTCTTCTCCTTACTATTCCGCTTAATTACTTTCTTATCTTGGCATCTAAGACAGCCGCAATCGGATTCCAACCGAAACTTAAAAGTCATATGTGATGGGGAGACATAATGTGCCTCAGATATGAGTCTTCATTTACTTTTTAATTCATATTTATGTCAATTTCCATCATTATCTTTATGTCTATGGTAAAGCACTGCTTGACTGTGATGAATGAGAGTCAGAAGAGGATAGAGGCACGTAGCTGGAGAAAGTGAAACGGAATGTGTGGTAGGTGTCATAGCGAAAGGTTTTTGCTAAGTATACGATTGTAAGTATTGTAAGTATACGAGCTCATCTCGAAAAGAAGTAGGGTAAGTAACAATACAATGCTCAGTCATACATGTCCAAGTTCATAGGAAGTGAAATAACTCAGGAAAATATTCCATAATAATAATAAATATTCCATATTAGTGCCTAGACCAGGGAGGCTAACTTAGGCTCGCGCCCCTTAGATGGCTCTGGAGGAATTTTCTAAGGCTCGCTGAAATCCGAGATGTAATCTCTGATTAAAACATCCTAAATTTTAAATATTCCGTTTCCAAATCGAAACATTTTAAATTCGATTACTTAGAAATTGTTTCAATCGAAGAAAGCACAAACCTATTATTGAAGAAATTGCATAAAAAATGTTTCTATATCACGCTATGTGGAGATAATTCATTTGATATTAACATCTAATTGGAATACTGAACCAACGTAACTACTCTCAATTCACTGTTGCACATTTCTTCGGATAAATTCTGATTTTTAAGATTAATTCAGATGAAAGATATCTCGATCTGGGCATTGCAAAATTTAAGATGAAAATAACATAAAAAATAGCAGAATTTAAGAAACGTTAAAAAAGCATACTAAATAAAACAATACTTTGCCTTCTAAGTTCTTTCCACAGTAAGAAGTATATTCAGAGACTTAACTGAAGAGCTTTTACTTCAACAAAAAGTCTTTTAAAAAGTTTTTTTTTAAGATTCATTTGAGGTCTTGGTTAAGTCTAACTCCACTGCAACTTTAACTTACATTCACTGCTGTTTCCATCAACCCCTACACCCCTTCCTTGCACTAGTTCGAGAAGGCTCGCATAGCCATACAACTCAATCGTTTAGAAAATTACGTTGGTTCCGAGACTCGAACAAGCACTTTCTATCAAAGAAGTATGACATTTAAACAAGGCAATGTAGCATTACGGTTAATATCTTCCGTTTAGATTTAGATTTAGATTTATACCCCGCAAGCCACCAGTGGCGCATGGAAGGGGGTGTAGCAACACCAAAGACCTAACCTAATCCATCGTGTTTGCATCTCTAATGCTCTGTGGAAAGAACGACCAGAAGTAACAATCTGTTTTAGCGATTACTTCCTTGTAACGCTTGG
>KZ308536.1:345880-380097 GCA_000376725.2 Ladona fulva
AATACGACCATGGTTTCGTAGCGTGGCTACATCTTCAGGTGACAAAAAAGTGACAGACTGATTCTACATTTGGCTCCTTAGCCTTCGGTATATATTGTGTCACATTTCCTTTTTTGTCACCTGAAGATGTAGCCACGCTACGAAACCATGGTCGTATTTATGTTATATTGCGTGGTGTAGTAAAAGTTCACTCTAATGGAGCATTTATAAAATCAAGTCAGACTTCCGTTTTCAACATGCTTATATTATTTTACTTCCTAATGAGTTTTATCCTCCTAAGTCCGGTTTCTTCTTAATGGAATTTAAATAACTTTACTATATTTTTTCTCTAAGGTTATCTTGGTAAAATAGGTGTGAATACGGCTCCTTCACTCTTCTTTCGCCTGAGGACGATACCGTAACATTCGGTTGAGTTGTGTAAGAGCGATGTACAGGAAATGAGGGAGAGGAAAGCTCCTTTGGCTCTCCAAGTGGATCTAATTCGAAAGGAGAGACATTGACGTGTTGTGAGGAAAGAGGGATCTGTTCCTGGACGATAAGAGAAAAAGAGAAAGGCAAAGAGAGAGATCGCCGTGAGTCAGTGTGTCTGAAGGCAGTGCCATATCTAAATGTGTCCGTTGAGTAAGCCGATTTACAGTGACGCTAGCCAGAATGCAAACTGATAATAGTTCGGATAAAATTCATGTGCATCAGGGCAGTCTTCTGGGTAAAAGGTGGGTGGGCAAAGTGGACAGAGCAAATACAGGAAGTTCTTCCTATGAGTATCTGTATATAGAGGTGAAAGAATGGTTTATTGTACGAACTCACCCATGGGTGACCGTAGCAATGACCTAATTTGAATTGTCGATATTTCGCATGATTTTTAACTAAAGAAGTATGACAGTGTTTCGGCTCTTAATTCTTCCTAGGGTAACTTGTAATCAATATCAACGAAATGGATTTCCACGACGAAATGTCAATGAAGATAACATTATAGGAAAAATTGTTTGATCACAGCATCTTTAGCATTAATAAGCTGAAGACAATTAGCTAAATCTTTATTCATACGTTAATAATACAGAGTCTTATCAATTGTGCCGAAATTTAATAGCACCACCGCCAAAAATTTTCCATATTTTCATAGGGAAGTATAACAGGATAGTAATTCCGTGTATATAGAACATTGTACTTCTGAAGCGATCGTACTAAAATGGTGGAGAAATCCTCGTATACATAAGTACACGATTTATGAAAGTATCTCAAATCAATCAATTTCCAGTATTAATCTATGCCACAGAAATTTTAAAAAAATAATTAAATAACTTATGGAATACATTAGGCATAAATTAATCGAAATTTGCATCTCCGTCGATGATTGGTATACTCATGCATAATGCACATCACGGCAATAAATATGATTCAACATTTAAGTATCCATACTCATTGAGACACTCGCTTCCTCAGCCCCCCTCAGTATGTATTGTTATTCTCGCAATATCTCACCACTTCTTGAATCCTCAAAAGTTCGCCAACGCTTTCCTTTTGTTTTGGTGCACGTACTATCCTCGGTAGGCTAACTCTCAATATCGTATCTCATCATTTCATCTCCGTGGACGTAACCTGGTATTTACTCCGTATAATTCGAGTTAGAAGCTCAACTTATAAGGCGGCATAAGTAGTGCTTTATGCGAAGGGAGGAATTGTAGCGGAAAATGGTGGGATTTTGGGAGGAGGATAAAACCCAGAACGTGTTGGGCGTGGACCGGAGAACACCTTACGTGTCCGAGATCAACAGGTGGTGTGCGGCCACCGGTGCGCGCATTCTAGGCGGGAAACGGATATCGAAAGGAAGTGCACACAAGCCTCGTTCATCCCGTAATCCTCAGTTAAAATTGGAATTGAAATCGATTTGCGAAGAAAATAATACTCATAGTCAATGGCTATCTATTATGCGGATTATATTACTGACTTACCTGGCATAGACCAGGGAAGAATTAAAATATTCCTCCTTTTAGAAACATTTTTCTCTCACGCAAAGGTACAGATAAGTCGAAATCTTACAATTAGAGGGGCAATAAAATTGAATATGTTGGACGAACAGTTAAACGCCGTCATATCAACATCTGTGAAATGAGAAAATTCAATAACAGCATCCTTTAAACATTACCAACGAGAAAGAGAATATGTTTAAGAGCATAATTGTCAAGGAGCATTGCACCTGTAAATAATCAAAGCATACTAGTTCCGCTGCCTTTCTTGGAAGTGAGCCAATGCACGTGGGATTAAAAAATACGATATGCATAGAACGGCCAATGCTCTTAAAGAACAACGTTAACTGAAGTCTAACGGTTTCCGTAATTTAGCGGTTTGTTTTTGAGCTCTCTCTCTCACTCCCGCCATAAGCGGTTAGAATTAAAATCTTATGGGAGTGAGCTACTCGTTAAAAGTTATCCCCTCAACCGTTCCTTTAATTAAAGACGTGCAATAATGTCCTCACTTATAAGTCCATCTGCTTCGATAATATTTCACGATGCTTTGATAACAGTGCTATGATAAATTTATAATGAATGTTTGCAACCTTTTTGTAACTAGTTAATCTAACAAAAGTTATAATTTTTTATAAATATTTATTTTTGAGATATAAGATGCTCACCAGGACTAATAGTTCTATTACTTAGGAAAAACTATGATAATAGATATTGTTAAATAAAGTAAACAGTAATAGAGCAAGTCTTTGAAAGAGAGGTCCAGATTACTATACTGAATAGGCTGGCATACGACTGCATTGGCATTTTAAGGATAGGTCATTATTTCAAATGTTACCAACAACAAATAACTGGAAGTTGTACTGAAGTAAAATATGCTGAAGGATAGTCCATATATATTGTATCAGTATTATACCAAGAAAATAGATCCTCAGCCACAATTCTTGTGAACCAGCTGTTCCCCACCTTATTTACTCCCTAATCGAGTAGATTTTACTCCTTTCTTACTCTTTGATGAGAGTATAAACAGTAGGAATAAAAACTACGTGAGCATTACATAAACTTCGGAGAGCATCATTAAGGATATAGAACAATTTTAGCTGTAAATCACCGCGATAATTTAGTTACAACAAATAGTATAAATAAATAACAATATTATGGTATAAGATGGGATGAGCATCAAATGCATTAATAAATGGATACTAAAAATGGATAAGATGAAGTAAATTGTTGGTATTGCTTTTTGGTTTATTTAATTAGCCGTTACTAATAACGTAATGGAAAGGTATAAAAATGGAGCTATTATAAAAAATCTACCATTTAAGGAATATAATCTTTCCTATAGATATATTTAGATCATTGATTTATATATAATAACATCCTATATATACTCTAATATGAGCTTCTTGTGCTCATTAAACCTTGCGATGAAAAGGTTTACACTGTCTTACCTGCTTAAACTAAAATGAATACGAAATTAATTTGCCAATACTTCGTGTCAGTTCCTCTCTCTGCGACCAGTTAAGTTTTTCAACTTCCCCTCTTCGTCATTTAAGGTAGATCCAACTTCAAAACAAGTAACGGAGACTTAATTCACTCAAGCGATCTATTTTCCATCGACCGAAGCTTAACCGTAACCTCCACATTTTTATTGCCGACCAACTAACATGCAGGATCATTGGAAATAAGCCAGAAATCCAATAAAGAAAATTAAAGTTAGCCTCCTTCTCTCTCAGGGCAGAGAAATAATGCAGCTTAATCTACATCTACATCTATACCCGACAAGCCGCCTTTCGGCGTGTTGCAGGAAGTGAAAACACCAAGGGTTCGAACTATTTTTTAACCTATTGTTATCGCGTATCGTTCGCGGAAAGAATGAGTCCTTAAAACTGCTAGTCCTAGCATATATTTCCCTTATTTTACGCTCATTGTCGGATCGGCCAAAATAGCAGGGGGGTCGCATAATATTCATTACGTCTTCCGCAAACGCACTGTCACTCTTAATAAACTTTGCATTGATGACGACGGAATTTTTTTGAACAATTAATTTCCAGCATTCAATTAAAAAAGTCACAATCTCGATGTAATATTTCCCTGAGAGCTTCCTTCTCCCAGGTATTCAATGGAGACCGAGCTGAGCTACTCGAAGGTAACGCAGCTCACGTTTGCAATATGTGAGTGGATTCCGGAATCATGACTATCAACTTCTCACCAACTCCACAGCTCACAAACTTTTGGCTAAATTTCCCGAGTTTCTCTTTAGCCAAAGTCGAGTTTTCGTCCTCAATAGATTCGAAATCTTTCCCAAGTGAATTTGATTTGACGAAACCCCGCTAGACTTCCATTCCACTTCCCTTAGTAATCAACCGCGATTAGAGAACGTATTGGAGAATAAAAGGAGCCCATGAATTCCAGATGATGAAGCAATGGGATTCATCAAAAGAAAGAAAGCTAATTTAACGATCTGAATAATTGGTGAAAAACTGGAACAGTACACAATTTCTCTTACTTGGGAAGTGTTCTATCTTGGGATGGGAGGTGTAAAGATGAGGTTCAAAAAAGAATAGCTTTAGTCAAGGAAACTATCGTGAAACGAAGAGAACTGATAACTAGAGGACTCGATAAATGAATTAGGAAAAAGCTGGTAAAATCTTTGATGTGGAGTATTTTGCTGTACGTGTGTGAAACATGGGCCTTAAAAAAGGAGGACATCAAAAGATAACAGGCCTCCGAGATGTGAGTATTGTGTAGAATGGAAAGGTTAAGTTGGGTTGCTAGAACAACAAACACAGAGGTACTAGAGAGGATCAGGGAGGAGAGGGTATTAATAGAAGTAATTAAACGTCGACAGAGGAAATGGATGGTTCAAATAATAATCAAAATTGAGAGGAGAGATAGCAAAAGAATGTAATTGAGGGTAGAATAGAAGAGAAAAAGCAGAGAGGAAGAAAAAGACAAACGTTGTTAGATGGCATAAAGGGTGGGATAAATTACCAGGAAGCGAAAGAAATGGCTTTGAGTAGGGAATATTAGTGCACATGAACCTGTCGAAAGGTAGAACACTGGTACGTATAGCTTATTAATCTCCTTTGGTTTATTTTTGAGAACCAATTTCCCTATGATTCACTCATTTGTGAAATTAGTTACGAATATGCTTTTAATTAGAACAAGAAAAATAGTTACCTAACTTCGTTTTATTTGAATTAATCGAGATCATTTACGCTGGTTATTATTCGAGAAGTTTAACCTTCATCGACAAGCAGAGCAATTTCAATAACAAACATTTACCCCATATTTTAAGGTCAGGTTTTTAGAGGCTTTCCTGCACACATTCATAGTAACATTTCTTCATAGGCTAAACATAATACAATAGTGCTACGAATCGAAGATGAGTACGCTTTAGTTCCCTAATTAACACTCCGATATTTTCACGACCTAATTAAAGGATCGGCTTCCCAAGGCAATAAGTGGGACTTGTAATACGCTAATGGTTGAAGGATTCCATTTCCAATGTTTTCTGACGCCTAAAGAGAGAATGTATGCAGAAAGCGGACGCAATGGAAATGGAATATTCTTCATTAATTGCAGGTTCAGTCATCGCAGTACTACGCTCTCGGCGCTACGCAGTTAACACCGAGTCACTAATAACACTTACTTAAACGATTACCCCTTCGAAGCTATAGCACATTTCAAAGAATAACAACGCTTCATAACCAACTCTCAAATGATTTCTCATTACTAAAAATTCTTCGCGTCAATAAATTTCCTTCTTTTAAATGTAGAGTGAATATATAAAACAATAGAAAATGCATATAGTGTACATGATATCTTAGTCTTAACTTCTTTTTATCCTTGTGCAACATTTTCATCGATTATTATTTATCTTAAAACAGAAACAAACGTATGCAAACGTATCAACGAAAGTTACACATTTTTAAGGAGAATTCTTCAGACACAAGAGAAAATTAAAAATATAATTCACCATAATACTTCCCTACCTGAAATTTAAGGTAGTTATTGAATTTATTTGTTATGAAAATCCAAATTGAACTGAACAAATTTTCTTCGCCTTATCCCTGATTTTAATACGACTTTGCCCTAGATATCTTCGTCCCAGCATTTCCTAAAGGAGCTTCTCAAAAGTTTTCCTTAGCCTCGAGACATTAGTCGAAGATCGCGCGCGGCGAATCACAAATTTGTAAGTTCCCTCGCGTGTCGGCATTTTCCGCTGAAGTTCTCGCGGGCAGAAAAGCCATCGACTGTCTTCGGAGAGAGCTAAATCCACTTGCTTCCTCTTTAATGGAACGAGAGGGAGGGAATACGTCGCAGACACGCATTAATTCTCGTTTTACTCAGCTGATCGATGTACTCTCTACGCTCAGTACCCAGTTCCAATTAAGGAAGACCGTAAAACATTTTGCCAGCGACCGGGAGAGGAAGAAGATGGCATAAGCTAATTCTCACGAATAAAACTTCAAAGCCCACCTTGCAACACAAAGTTCTCTCTACCATATTTCAGCGACCAATCACGTAAATAATCAAGAGCTTTCGGAGATTCAGCAGTTTCAACTATAAGATTAAAAAGTTTAGATGTACGATGTTTTACTGCAAATGAGCTTAATGGAATGGGAAAGGATATATTCTATAGTAATAGGCCGGACTTCGTGGAATGCCATAATGAGAATTAAAGAAGGCACTTCGTAGTTTCCACACTGAATGTTTTATTTTAAAAAATTACCCTCCCCTCAAAATGTATTACCCTCCCCTCAAAATGTATTACCCTCCCCTCAAAACTGCTTTGATATACATATTTGTGCTTGCTTTTCTCTTCTATTACCTGATGATGGCGTTAGCCGAAACCGGTCGTTTTTAAATAAAACATTTAGTGTGGAAACTACGAAGTGCCTTCTTTAATTCTCGGGAAATGATATATTGATCAAAGTAATAGACTTAAAAATCACTAATTAGCGTTATTTAATAGAAGAATAAAACCAAACTACTTCCTACTTCGTACATATCCCACGAAACCTAGAACTGCAAAAAGAAAATTTACAAGTAAAAAAAATTTGCGGTAGAAAATAACGTGAATAAATTAGTTTTATTAGAGTTATTATTAGATTTATTTCATTGTTTGCATGCCTTACAGCGAAACTTGTTCATTCTCTAATGTTTCCATTCATTTTTGTACCAATTATATAATATTCTTACAACCAAATCAAGAAATAGTCTCAATAGCAGCAAATTGGGAAATGATCAACGGCGATAAATTCCTCCTACCAAACAGATTTTCTTTCATGAGATAATAAGGTATTGTTAATAGATTATCATCTTAGAGATCTTTAATATTCAGAAGTCATTATAGGCACATGAACGGAGTAATATGGGAATATGATAACGAACGTTAGCCTCATCTCTCTTGGCCATACTAAGGCTACATGTAGTTTTTTTTTCTATTCGAACGAATCCAGAACAGCTTGTACGAAAATGTTTATTGCGTCCGAAAGAAATTCGTTTCTACAGGAACCAGAAGACCGGAAGAAGGGATAAATACATTTTTCATGATTTTCCGAATTTAACGATTATGAATTACTTGTTACTTCCAATTCTACTTCTATTTGTCTACCGCAGTCACTGCAAATTGCCACGTTATGTTGACAACGAAATTAAAGTTCCCTGGTATACGTTGTATTTGTTGATGCATTCACAGAAGATATGCCTCGAAAATAAGATTGGTCCGGTTAGATACACAGTCACACCAAAGATTCTCCTCACTGAATTCCTGTTTTATTTTAAGCAAACTTAAAACAAAATTTGAAGACAGAGCATTCATAAAATCTAAAATGGTAACAAAAAATGACCGCGTTTTCTTCGCATATTTTATCCCGTGAGTTCATTTTCACGTCTTTTCTAAGTAGGTTTCACTTCAATACTTTTTCCCCCATCAACCTCAAAGTGAATGATGATTGCACGAACGCCTAATATCGAAATACAGCCACATTAAAAATATTTCGCTCAAAGGTATAACAGCGAGTAAATTTTCTTGAGTGGCACCATTTAACTGCAGGGGACGACAGAAACTTGTTTCCTGAGCCCAATTTATTATTACTCGGCAATACTTCACAGCAATTGATCAATGTTAAGTTATATTTAATAAGGGGAATTTGCACGACTTGACGTTAACTTAATTTATGTACTTGCCAAATTAAAAATCGTAAGATTTGGACCGGTTGAGGTGGAAAAAATTATAAATTAGTCGTTCTGATGACGGATGATATATAATGTCAAAGAGACGTTGAGAAATATAGAGCAGTGGAAGCTGAAGTTTTGATGAAAAATGTAAACAGTAAATAGCCCAATGCTACGTAAGCACTCTTCAATTCAATCCAAATTTGACCGGTTGGTATTTTATTTTTTAGCGAAAACCTCTAGTCATGAGTAATTATACAACTTTGATTTTGAAAATAATAATAGGAAAACACTTGTACACTTTACCACAAGGTTGAAACCTTGTGGTAAAGTGTACAAGTGTTTTCCTATTATTATTTTCATTATGGAAAACTACCACCCAGTTAAGGCCGTATTATTGGATTCTATAACTTTGATTTTATTTTTTCACAATTTTCTAACTAAATTTCAATGATTTCTTAAAATTGTGAACTAACACAAAAACTCCTCGCCTTATCGCTTTCTTGCATTCTGAATGTTAACAGAGAATATTTGTTGATTTTAATGCAGATATTTTATTGGTAACAACATTTACATTGCCAACGATATTTAAACTCGTTATAATTGGGGATGATTATTAAAGGTAGCTGTCGTAGAATAGAAATCCCTCTCAGTCCGTCTTTTCTCATGTATGAGATGACAGAATAATTAATTACTTACAATTTCGAAATAAAAACTCCTATTGTAGAGAAAAGCCGAATTATAGATCGTAAGTTTTTCATTTCGAAATACAACAAAGTTATCGGAAATAGAATCTAGCGAACTGTTTCCGTCAATCAGTTACCTCCAACATACTGATTATTTAATTATAAGAAAAATTTATACTGAAATATATTAAAGCTTCAAATGTACATAAATGTAAGAAAATGTGGAAAACTGCTGTCCGTAAATGACGCCATAAGCAACTTTACTCCAAAAGGAATCTGAATGAATGTTTACGCATGATTACTCAATAATCAAGAATTGTTCAAAATTGTTGCACATTTCATCTATTTTTTCTACTAAATTCGTCTTCTATTTGCCTTGAAAACGAAATTCAAAATATTTGGGTCCAAGAAAATAGAACCTCCCAATTAAAAAATATGAGGAGGTTTAAATCACTAAGGGATGAAATAAAAGTATGTCCATGCGTCTACACATCTGAAATGCGTTCACAACAATCTTTTCCACGAGGTATGAAGAATAATAAATAAGTGATGAACAACATTTCCTAGTTGTTCCATGTGAGCCTTGTATGTTATTCAAACCTATCAGTTAATACGCATACTACATTTTATTATCTCTTAACGCAACGAATTTGGTGTAGCGAATGATTATCTTAAAGCCAAAAGGGTACAGTGACCAGAAAAGGCTTGGACCCCTTTTCAAAGGGTCCGTATCAAAAAATTCATGAATATAAAACTTTATCGAACATCCGATTTATAAAAAATAGATTTCATCGACCAATCGAAAAAAGAAAATACCAAATAATGGTGCAAAAATGTTTCCTGATGGACCATCAGTTTTGCCAACAATTACGTCATAGACCGACCAACGCATTTTATTAAGTGAACCGAGGAATCTCTTTCAACGATCTCCTGCACCTACCGTTCCTCAAATCTCGGACTCTCCCGCGATCGAGATCTCGCATTTCGGTCACGTGCGCGTTTGTGAGAAGACTATGCCCTGGAAGTTGAGTCACGCTCACAACCTCCACGTTAAGTTGCTTTCTTCCCTATCCTCTCTCCATTTCATCCCTCAATCCACTTCTCCCTCTTTTTCCACCTTCCTTTGTTTACCTCCCGCCATTCGCGAGCCCTTTCAACCGTGGATTTTTCTCTTTTTGCTCCACTTGTGCGAACATTAACCACGGTCTCACTCTCCTCCTTGCGTCTGCTGCCTTTCCCTTCCACTTGTCTCTATCCTCTCCCAATGCGGCCATGCCTCCGAAGGAGACTTCCAAGCACAAAAAGAGGAGAAATTTCTTTTCTTAGTCTCGATGCTTAATACGGGAAAATTTCAAAAGCAGGAATGTTTCCGCTTCGCACTTCTGGGAATCCGTCTCATGTCAGCGATGCCTAATCAGACACTTTCGTCCGGGTCCATGGCCACGCAGTTTGAAGGACCTCCGAAATCATAGGAAAGAAACATAATACCTGTTGTTGCCATACCATTTCCCTCTCCATTAATTACATTTAATGGAAAAGCGATGTGTGTAATTATGGAAATGTTTCTGTGTTTGCTATTGGTATTATTTGTTTACTTAAACGATTTGAAATTATTTTGTGACTTTTTCGGTGAAATTAATTTTTTTTAATGCAAATATTTCTCTTGGATCGTTTGATACCACAGTTTCGCCGAGCAGCGTAGATGGGTTGCCGGGGTCAAGCGGGCCTAATTGCATTCTACACCTGGCTCAAAGGGCTCAGAGATATTCATTTTCTGTGGACCTCAAAATTGAAAAGTTGCATAAAATATAATAGCTGAAACCTCTTTTCTGAAGGGAAGTATTTGAAAGTACGAGCAAGCAAAGTAATTAGGCTCAGCCATAGGTTTTAATAACTTTTAATACTTGTGGTTATTAAATTAAAATCATTCAATACCAAAAGGTGTAGCAGTTACAATGCCAATGGATACATTTTTCGGGGTCCTGCAAGCCCTTGTTATCGCGAGATATTTTTAGGGAGGTATTCCGAAAACCACAGTGGTGGACTTGTATCCAATAGTGGGAAAAAAGGTTTTTTAAGCCGATATTTGAGAGATTAAAAGTTTAAGGGATAGGACGACTCGTAGTAATTGGATTGCAATGGATATCTGCGGAAAGAAATAGATCCGACAATCAATGACGTCGGATTCAAAGGCATTCCGATCATCCCAAGCATTCAGAATTGCATTGTTTCTTTGCGTTTCGAAGCTTACTTTTATTAAATTTTATTCTCTTAAACCCAGACCTTATCTACAGGAATGTGCGTTAGCTAGGTCGTAAATACTAAAGGTAGGCAGGTATGTGCAAATACATGGCCGATAAAAGTCTTAATGGAAATGCATGATGAGGGCTATCATGTGATAAAACTCCCAAGAAAGAAGAAAAAGTACAAGCTTTAAGTTCATCCGATGAGAGTCTAATTATAGAATCCTATATTTCTTCTAATGGAAGTCTAATTTTACACCTTGCTTTCCATCTGCTAATGAGCCAATCTCTCAATGAGACAAGCACTCGATTCATTTCTTCAGGACATTAGCAAATATTAATAGATCACTATTTATAAAATAAAATGGACGATATAATTGAAGCGGCATGACAACCGTGAAACTTCTGCGAAAAGAATGTAATAATAAGTAATAATAATAATAGATAATTTCGGTTGGAATCTAATGTAGTACATTATTTTTCTTCAGATATTGCCTTCCTCTCCACCTTATCCAAACAAACCCACCTATCCGATTCAGGTCTTTCCTATGACGTTATTAGTTATGGCTATTCTTATGATGAGATATGAAAGAGCTGTGATTATTGTAAACAAACTTAATTACTCAAAAAGTCCCTCTTCAAGGTCAAAATGTTTAATTGGGAACAATAATGATCTATGTATTTCCGCGAGACTTCAAATGTAGGTAGATAAAAACGAACATAGTAAACAGGAATGGCCTATTTTAAACATATGCAAACATGCATGAAAAATTATTAAAAAACTAAGCAAACGTGAATGAGAAACACATTATTCAAAGTTATTTTAAATATTCTATTTTATATAAATTGGCTTTGAATATTTTCATTCCAAAATGGCACATTGGAGTTAAAATTGCTTCAAAACCTAGAAGATAATTAGATATATTAATAGAAATGTTGCGTACGAAATTTTTTATATCCGAGTAATGACCCAAATGATATAGCCTGCGATAAGAAATGAATTAACTAAAATTATATTCTATTGCGAATGGATAGCAAAGAATATACTATTAGCAGCATGCTATTCAACACCTCTAACTCAACAGCTCTTCATTTTCTTTCTATCAATCACACGGATTACTTCCAGGCAATGAGTTGGTGATATTCTTTAGGGGAAAACCGTTAAGAATGGCTTGCAAATTAACGATCACCTTTCATGGACGCGACGGCTAAAAATCGCTGAGAAAATTCTTTTCCGCTTATTTGTTTTCCGAGCGAGAACCATTTATTACTTCTACCACCATTTCTCAGACTTTTCTTTATTCGTCCGAGGAAAAATGATCCAGTAGCAACCCTCTAATCCGTGCTGTGCGGATTTATTTCGACGCGCATCTCTAAAGGATTAATGCGTCTCAACAGACACTTGCTCCAACAGCGTCATCTGGCATGATTTACACACCTCTTGTTCTCGTATTTTAGGCGTGCTCCGCAAGAAAACCTGCTCCGTCCTAAAGGACCAATTGAACACTGGATCCCCCACTGTGTGCCTTCCCTCTAGACAGAAATTTTTCTACCGAACTCGATCCTTATTATTACCTTGTTTTGAAAGTTGACCAAGAATTGGTTTGCAATTTTCCGAGCACACAAAAATTAACCTTAACTTCTCTTGCGAAGTTCAAATCCACCGTTGTTCAAATGCAAACATATCACATGTTATTACACAATTTAACGAAACAGATTTTCAGTTATCATTATAAATACACGCACTTGTAAAATGTTATTGAGGGTAATGGAAATGAATAATCTAACAGGTACTTTCCCCCAAATTCCTCAAAATCCTACAAAATCCGCAGGCAGAAAACCAACACTCACCTGCACCGAGCGAAATGATACCAAGACTAACACGACCACTAGGAACGTACCCAAAGTTTAAAAGCTAGCCGGTCCTGGAACAGTACTATGCACTATGCATTATGCCTATGCATATTACAAAAAGCGTACATTTCATTTCCAGTCTTGGAAAAACGCCCAATTAATACTTTTTCTCAACCGTTCTATGGGAAACTTTTCCTTTGCCTGAAATAATGTGATATATGATAATATGACAAGAAAATATATACAACATAATAGTATGATAAGACAGGAAGCACCTTACAGATGTAGCCGCACCGAATAAAGGACCATTTCAATCAATCTATTCTTCGTGATCTATTCTTTGATTTTTTTGCTTAGAAATTTCAAACAAGAGGTCAATCTGTGAAATATTATAAGGTTTCTCAGATTCTCAACTGGGTAGTTTCTTCGATTTAATCGTCGTTTCTTCATAATAATGAAGATGACTCGGGAGATTGGAGCCGAAATCGATTTTAATAGCAGAAACCACCCGATAGAAAACTCTGACACCTTCATCCAAAAGATGTTTCACTAAATAAAGAGGCAGGGTTTATTTTGGGTCCTTATAAATTTCTATAGAAAAATTAATTTCTTCAATTTTTTTTCAAGTTCATTACGGAGAGGGTTGATGAAGGTACGATCAGGTAAATGGTATTTAAATTATGACGTAAAAATCCGTAAGGGAGAGGATGGACATGGTTGAATGTAATGTATGAGTTTCTGAATAAAATGAAAAAACGGAGACAAGAAAAAGTAACGCATGAAAATATGAATGCATGGAAGGACGATTATCATTCAAAGAAGTACTCAAGGACAAAATATTAAGGAGTACCGCGAACGAAAGTAATTAATTTGACAGCCCTTCAAAAGAATATCAGGGGCATCATGTAATGCAGAATTAAATTCATAAACAAGGATTAGGATTGGAATTTCAACGAATTATCTTTAACGTGGAATAAATGTAAATTTAATTCATATTATGAATGACATTAAATATGATTACATAAGTTATGACAATGGGGATACCGGTGTTTCTGTAGCAGAAACTTTTGATATCGATTTAAGAAGCGAAATAACTTTAGAAGGAGAGTTTAGATATAAATTAAACAACGTTTCCTTAAAAATTCCTGCCACAGATTTGGAGTAAACCGTGGCGCCCACCTAGTAACATTTTTACCACCGCGTTAACAAACGAAACTGACATCTTTTAGCACTGACGGCAGTAGGTTTCCTCTCGGATTGTGGGGAAAAAACAAGGAAGAAAATAGTAGAATGTAATGGCATTACGTTGTGTTGAAAGGCAGCCAATATCCCTAAAAATGCTCAACTATCGGAAATAAGATCCCTTTCGATGAGGTTTCCTCACACGCTCCTTTCGGTACAGCAACCGCATTTTTTGCTCCTTCCATTCTTTCGTCTCCTAAGAATCTCCCATCCCATCTTCAGGCCTCATCTGTTCCATCCTTTGCGCGTTTATCACCATTTTTATCTCTCCCCTCACCAAACTTTACCTGCGGCTTTTATTACACCTTCAAACCATCTACACTGCTATCTTCGGGGTTCCTTCCGACACGGAGACGGCGGCATTCCTTTCGGAGAGAGTAAGGGATGCCTACCGTTTAAATAGGGATTTGCCGTCATAAAACGGAGGAGATGGAGAGAAATGGAGGAGAGGATGGGACACGAAAGAGAAGATGGGAGAAAAGATAGCGGAAAAAGTGGTATGAAAGGTCAGCAAACGAGGGTCAAGGAGGAATGTAATGGAAGCAAGTGGAAAGCGATTGCAACTGGGAGTCAGGCTTGGCCTACGGGCATAATACACACCGCCTATAAGGTAGCTACGGATTGTATGAAAGAACAAATATTTATGAAGAATACAAGGAAATTACTTCTAAACCAGGGATGTCAAAACTTTTCGGCGGGAGGGGCGTATTAGAAACTTCATCAAACAAGCTTGCCAATGAGGATACTTAATGAGACTTGCGTTTTCTCTTACAAGTGTGTAATTCAAAACAAAGTAACGCCTGAAACAGTGTTATTAGTACAATTATTTTATCTTTTTGAATATTATGGTGCGGACTTTAGCGAAAATAAGTACACGTAAGCAAATATATTATTATGTCATTGAAACTATGCTCACTAAAACACCAACAAGCTACTCAGTACACTAAAACGTTAAGTTTCCGGCGAAACAAGAATTATTGTAACGATTTATTTTGCCGGATGTTCCATACTTTACGCNACCTGCTATTTTTGTTTCTCCTTCGAACTGTCTAAACCGCTATCTCCCGGGTTCCTTCCGACACGGAGACGGCGACATTCCTCTCGGAGAGACTAAGGGATGCCCGCCGATTAAATAGGGATTTTCCGCCATAAAACAGAGGGAATGGAGAGAAAAGCAAGAGAGGATGGGATATGTGGATATGTAAGAGATGATGGGAGAAAAAGATAGCGGAAAATGTGGTATGAAAGGTCAGCAAACAAGGTCAAGGAGGAATGAAATAGAAGCAAGTGGAATGCGATAACAACCGGATGGAATGCAAGAATAGCCTTCGGGCAAATTAAACATATACATAAGACTACTCACTGATTGTATTGAAGGCCATACGATCGCCAGAAATGTCCATGCATATTATGGACTGCCTCAGCCTTCACTACGTTGAACTTTATTATATTGTCCATTGTGAAAGAGAATGAAAACGATATTCTACAGTATTTATTACAAATGAAACATTCCGTGGAAATTGGAATACTTTGCGCATTTATTTTCACGATGAACTATATCCAAGAATATCTCCAGACGGGCTCTAAACTTTTCGTGAATTTCAACCGATTTCTTCTCTCAACATACGTATTGAGAGTACTCCAGATAATGATTTGACTTAGATATAGATTAACTTTTAGATAAAATGTAAAGGAGAATGAATAAGAAAATAAGGAAGAAAACGTTTCCGCCAGAAAAATTTTAAGATTTAGAGAATACTGCAAGAACATAAAAGTCATTCACTTACCATAACAAAGTAACGAGAATTCATTTCCTAAGCCATAAAAACCTACCTACCGCACATTCTCCTTTTCAACCCTTCTCCATTGACAACCAATATTTTCCGCATCTTCCCACCGTAACATTTTACGAGAGCTATACCGTGTACCGAAGGGCCGAGCATGAACTGTCGATGACGCTCACTCTGTCGGATTATATCTTAAAATTGCCCATGTGAGGGCGCCAATATCCCCACTCAAAAACTCTCATCCCCATCATCACCCGAAAGAGAAAAAGAAAAACCCGATACTGGTCTTCCTCCACGGGCGATAATTTAACACTTGTGAGAGGATACAAGCCTTTTCCCCACCCACTCGAAAAACTAGATAGAAAATAAAAAAATTCCCTTATTTATTCTCCTCCCTCGATTCCTATATATTTTTATTATTATTAACGGCCACTTCACGGAGAGCTGTTCCGCTTACGTAACCTTCAGCGAAGAAAGGTCATTAAGTATTTTCCATTATCGGAGAGGGAGATATAATCTGATCCTCCCGCCCCGCGTTTCGTTCTTCGCTCCTAAAACCGCCGGGGAGTTACTCGGAAAGTTCCTCCACTCCCTAATCCCCCACCCGCACAACTTTCATCCAATCCCCCTTTGCCTCCAACTCCGCTAATCGAACCTCTCGATAGCCTTTCTCCGTTAATAATATTTCTACCGCTTCGCTCTCTGTTTAAAATGAACAACGACCTGCGATCTTTTTTTCCAGACACTTAGAAAATGTAGAGGGAAAAAGTTTTATCGTCCTTAGAGAACGTGAGTAGTTAAGCTGTCATCTGCTGGATTTTTAAAATTATATACGCCCAGAATACTACTCCTGCGAGATTTCAGATCGACTAGCACGAATTTGGATTTCCACACACCTTGTTTTATGCCATAACCGATTGTGATAATTTTTGGTTTGACGGCTAAGTAAATGGAAAGAATGATTTCATACTTCGAACTCTTAAAGATGTGAGCTATCATAAAAACAAAGGGGTAATAAACTGTTATCATGGAAGTCTTTTGGAATCGGAGCTAAAACATAAATCAGGCATCAATAAGCAAAGATGGCAAAGAGACCAAAACTGAAGATTTTTTTCATAACTATATAGAATCATGTTAGGAACCCATTTAATGCTATGAAGAAACAGAATGTTAAGTTTACATGGCCACGAACTGAATTCAGATCTTCCTTTTGGCGCGAAAACGTTATTAAACAACACGAATCCTCTTCCATTTCGATCTTTTTCCATATGCGACATAAGAAAATTTTGAAAAGTTGGATAAATTTAATCTTCAGCTAAATTAGGACAATTTCATCGGAGATAAGAAGTATCAGATATGCTTCCTCATATCAGTACGACCTTCACAACTACAACGTTTTCTATTTTAATCTAAAAACATATGTAATGGTAAATGTTAATATTTGCGCCAGGGTAACCATTGAGGAATTCCTCCAACAAAAATCAGAACTCGAACCAACATAAAATACATTTGCGCATGGAAAGTGAACATACTGAAAGAATTTAAAGAGGAATTTGCAGAATCCATTCACAATTTTTGCAATTTGTTATGGGGTAACCATCCAAAATGGTCTCAAAATGGACCGCATTATAAAAAAAGACTGATTCAAAGTTATCCATTTCACACGTTCGCACCTGAAATTAACATCAACGACAGGCGCTTCTTGTTAGTTGTTTCAACTCTCTTCTAGTATTTAATCGATAAATCTTGTCACCGTAACTTAAATACAGTTCTATACCATGTTTAACTGTTACAGATGACTTTCAAGCGCATTCTAGAAAGCGGCGAATAATTCAATTTTGCGTGTCATGGGCACTCATCCTCTAGCGACTGTTCAATAAATGACACTGGAACGGAAAGTTTCCGTTAAATCCAGAAAGTGTCATTTCTAATATCGAAACATATTTCTCCACGTAAATTCATGAAGAAAAAATTAACAAAAAAATTGACACCCTAGAAAATATTCCCAGTTTTTACACTAGTTACCGAGATAGTTCTTCGTCAATTTCCTCTGGGAGAGCCAAATGGAAAAATGTTTTATCCTAGCTACAAAACACAGAAGGCTATGCCTAAAATGATTCAATAGCTACCAAGACAGCTTTTCCATTTAATATTTTAATCTTAGATATAGGGTCTTTCCAAACACCTGGAAATTATTGAAAAAGTCAAATGAATATTAACCTGGATGCAAAATTGAAACAGCACAGAAAACCATTAAAATTTGACCGAAAACCAGAGAAGAGTTACTATTTTAAAAGCACGTCTTTTCTTTCTATATATATATATCTTTCCTCTATTCTTTGAACTTNTTTTAAAATAATAACATTTTCATTGTTTATAAGAAATTTATAACCTTTATTGAATATTATTTGTAAATTCTTCTTGCTGCGATTTTTAGTTTATTTATACAAGGGTAAGGTGTATATCTTGAGAAATACAGCGGTACTCCGACTTACGAACTTTTTAGAACCAGTTCGAAGTTAGTAAATCGAAAAGTTTGTATCTGGAAAGAAGTTTTTCATAATGTCTTTTCTGTTTTTTTTTCAGTTCGTATCTCGGAATTAATTTCGTATCTAGAGGCCAAAATGGAGTAAGAAAATAGTTCTTATGTCGAAGAGTTTGTATGTAGAGCAGTTTGTAAACCGAAGTACATCTGTATTCATTATACGAAAAATATGATAACCATTTAGCCTAAGTCAAAGGATGAATAGTCATCTACTCAATTCTGGAGGTAACAAAAAATCGTTCTGAAGAAAAACTACTGAAAGATTTTGAAAATAATCAACCGTGAATTCATCTTAAAATATCCCCTGATCTCACTATAGTTACCTCCCAAGCCGGGTGAATGTATAAGAATATCGGCATTTGATGAGAAGATAAGTGTTCATGATTTGACCGGAGAATAAGTTTCTTTTAAAATGTGCAACACTGATTCCCCGAAATTTTATCAGTTTTCACCTGCAAAATAAAATTCTGAGGTTCATACTCAAGGGTCGCAGAAAATACAGCCTAAGAGCGGGAAATATATTTTCTGTAAAAAAACTAAAATAAGTTTCTTACCAGTTATTTATATTCTTAAAAGAGGTTTACCGCCATTAGAAAAAAAAGAAAGATAACACTGAAGGAAGAAATACGACCGATTCGTGCTTCGGCGGATCCCCTCTGACCCTTTCGATTTTCACTTTTTCGATTTATTCCCTCGACTACTCTTTATCCTCTTAATGTTCCCTTTCTATGGGAATATCGCGGTTCGAATTCATTCCTTTACTAAGCCATCACCATCTTCGATTCCTTAACTTTTTTACGAGTCGACACGCATTGCTTTGCTTAATAAAATTAATCATCATATTCATATTGGGCGAATTTTGGTTTTGCAGGACTAGCCTCTTAACTTAATTTTCCAAAAACAATAAAAACCTAAAGAGTATTCGAACGCCGGGCATCATTCTGGCTAGACTTCCACTTTGACCCTCCAGGCTCCGGGGCTAAAGACCAAGAGAAGCTCTGAAAAATAACTCCTTGATCTTATACTTGTCTGGCTACTTAAACTTTAAAAAATGTCCGAATATACTTTCATTTGCATTCCATTAGCAAATAAATCGTCACAGCACCGGTAGGAATTAGCTTCAAAATAAGATCAAATAAAATAAAGGGTAGAAACAGGTTCAACGTGCTCCACGGAGAGAAGGAAAAACAGGGGGAAAGGAAGGACGAATATTGGAAAGAAAGGAAGAGGAATCAACAACAGACGAAGAATCGATATTGGCAAGTGGTTTCTCATAGGACTTCTCGGCAAGAGGAAGGAAAAGGCTCCAAAAATTCTACGATACAAGAAAAATATAGGCCTAACAGAGTCCGTGTCAACACAATACCTTTTGTGCTAATACGTGGAATAGTCTTCATACTTGATGTGCGCTGTTGTTGATGGTTGTTTCTTAGTAGGGTTTGAATTTTTTACTCCAAATATGTTGCCAACCGACAGTTGACCACTTATACCGATACAACTTACACAATTCTTATAAGTTATTCGTAACAAGCATTATATTGAAAACTTTTAAGTATTAAACGAGGACTTCGGAACGAAGAGTGACGGAGATCGAATCGATGCCTTTCAATATCCACAGCCTTTACAAATTTGACCGCAATTCACAAAAAAAAAAACTTGACCATCGAGTAAGGCAATGCTCATTATGAACTGGTTGATGCCAATAATCGAAATCGTCTTAACGGATTAGAAGCAATTAAACGACTTAAGAATGTAAAATTTCCAAAACTATCACACTCTTCATAGAAGCACATATTAAGAGGAAGTACTCGAATTTAAATAATCTGGAAGTGACCTGTAATTTAAAAAAAAAATGATGATAAATAATAATTTTCAAAAAATAAAAAATTTAAAATTTTTCCCGGACAGTAGAAAATCACATTGCTGAGGAAGATTCCATTAAAAATTTAGGCATTTTCAAACGAAAAGTTTCCGGGATCGTATTAGTTTACCAAACTAAACTAAGAAAGGTTGGGGATAGATTTAAAACCTTCAGCGGGCCGCATTCCTCCCTCACTTCCCATCTCCAAATCCTTTCACCTCAACACCTAGATTCCCTCGATTCTTTCACTAAACCCACTTTAATTCCCTCCCTCCTTTCCATTCCCAGGCCGTTTATCACATTAGCTCCTCCGAACCTGTCCCATTTTCGTATACAAACATTCACTCCCTCGCACTTCACTTTTCTTTATCTTCCCCTCGCCACGCATTTGCCTCCCAAGGGCCGGCATTCCACAAGGTAAGATGAGACGGGAGAACCCAGCGGTCAGGAAGGATCCCGTTTTTATTCCTTTTTTCTCCTTCCGAGTCGTAAAACAAAAGAGGGAGAAAACCTAGTAAGTGCAGGATGCGGTGGGGATCCGTGCGGCCGTCTCCTGAGCTGTTAAAGGCTCTGCGGTCGGTCCATCTTTTCCGGAGAAAAACTAAGCACAAAAAAACTCTCTTCCACTCTCCACTGCTTTAAATACTGCCTCCGAAAGAGCCGCTCCTCGCTATTGCTTGTTCTGTATGATCGATAAAATGGACCACCCAAGTAATATTTAAAGTATCGTGAAAACGTTTAGGTCCATTAGAGTGGGAGGAGATGACATAATGATAGCGAATGAGCAAGTGTTGTTGAAAGAACGAGCTATTTTCAGGTCTTTGAAATCTTCAATGTTTTTCACAAACGTTTTGCGGAAACTAGGTCAAATTTTACGCAAACAATAAAATCACATTTGTTTCAGCAAATTCTCAAATTCTGCCATATCGTCTTCGGTGGTTTAAGGTGATCGAAGGTTGAAGACTGCCCTTTTTTGTTTGTGATAAAATCTTGTAATTATGAAACTATCCCGGGTGTAAATTAAATTACAAAAAGTCGCCCGTTCACCCCCTACTGATCTACTTTCGCTCAAATGAAAAAGACCAAAAAGGAAGCATGAACTGAACTTCAATAGCATTATTGGTCCTGAAGGCGTCTGCATTAGAAAGTAAGGAACTTTTTGAAATTTTGTTTTAGTTTATTACGTTCTACATCACCTCCAGCCGTAAACAATGCGTGCAGGTAAGATTAAAGATTCCCAAAAATGTATCATCCTATTGATAATAATCGCGGTCTTTTACGGCAAACATTTTAAATTTATTTCTGTAGAAAAATATTCTCTTCAGGTGATAAAAACGTATACTGTGGCTCCTATGCAAGGTCATCTAAATTTACTGAATCTAAAACGATGCGAATTACATTCGTTGGAAATTTTTAGAGGGAGATCGGCATTGTATTGCATAAAGTTTAAAAACGGCTAGATTTCTATTTCTCGCGCTTTAGGAAAACGTGCATATATACACACCCACTCTCACTATGTATTAATATACTATATAAAACATACATAATGTAATTACGTCCCTTCTCTTTAATGCTCAACACCTCAGCCTTCTACCACGACTTACAGTTATCAACTCGCACATATGCGAGACAGTTTAAGTTTGTCCCGCCCAGCAGAGTGTGAGAAAGAAGAGTTTTCCGTCTTCAATTTTATCGCTGTGATGGATTAAAGTTCAAAGAATAGAGGAAAGAAGACCAGAAAGACAGGTTCTTAAAAACAATCGAGGGAAGATGGAAACTGTTTTTTATTCAGAAGGAATCTTTTCTCGTACATACGCCTTCATAAAAATCTCAATTCGGGAATAATTTTTAAAATCACTTCTTCCCTTTTTTCGCGAATATTTATAAAAGGACGAAATTTATTTCTGAATGTTTGATCTTGGACGCTAAAAGCCGTCGCTGAGCAAGAGGAAAGTGACAACGCTTCAAACTTCAAGCTCTTACATACGCCTTCATAAAAATCTCAATTCGGGAATAATTTTTAAAATCACTTCTTCCCATTTTTCGCGAATATTTATAAAAGGACGAAATTTATTTCTGAATGTTTGATCTTGGACGCTAAAAGCCGTCGCTGAGCAAGAGGAAAGTGACAACGCTTCAAACTTCAAGCTCTTTGAATGGCTTGTTTATTTTTCCTCTTTTTCGAGCGAGTTTTATACGCTGGAAATTTATGTCTTTTTTACGAATGATTCCTCCGTTTCAGCGAAAAGCCGAGATTTTCTTCAAGAAGTTTTTCCAGTTATTACTAGATTTGCAAGAAAAACTCGGTGTGAAGTTGACACGTTTAGTTCCGTGACAATGACCTATGAGGAACGATCAAAAGGTTTCCTTCACTAAAATTGGCTCAGAATAAATTGGCTGAAAAAGTTTAGGGATAATACCCATTTCAAAAGATTTATGCTCTTTAAATCTTCGTAAATTCGGAAGAACGTTTACAGACTACAGAATCAGAGATGCACTCAAAGTTTCTTAAACAGTTTCTTAATGAAAAATACCCTAATTTCCTGCTTAATTGTTTACAACAGACTTGTTGAAATGTCATCAACTTTTAATTTATAAATAAATTCAATATAGATAATTTAGAATTGAGTTGGTACTTGACTATGTTAGCCTAATAACTGAGGACTCAAAGTCGCAAATCTAAAAAAACCAGCGCAATATTAGATGCTTAAGCCGCTATTAATATACTATACTACTCTTTAATATCCAATTTGTCTTAGTTCAACCTCAGGTTCAGAGGGCTTCCACTTAGAGGGCATAAAATCCGTTTCGAATAATCTACGGTGAATTATTCTTTAGCGAAATAAATTAAGAGTAACTTCTGCAGGAGCTACTTAAAACTCAGCGACGGAAATCTTTGGCTTAATGGCGAGCATTTATTTTATAAAATCAAAAACATAAGTTACATCACCTTGAAAGCGTAAAAATCACTTAGAGCTTCAATTAATTGAATTTTGAGATTGACAAAAAGGCTACTTCGCAAAAGAAACAAGAGATAGCACTTAAGCTATAAAAATGGCAGAGCTTATCCAGTTACTCAGTTTATCTTTCCCAAAGGCATAAAATCTCGCCATTAATGTTTCTTTTCTTCTTTTACAGGTCTACAAAGTTATCCCTCACGAGCAAGACGAGAGAAGGAGGTCGCTTTGAGGTAATTATCACTGGAGAAACACGTGTGTAACTGTGGACATGTCAAAGTTTTATGTGCTAGAGTACGAACGAATTGTAAATAATCATGAATATAACCTTCAGCAATCATGAAGTAGCAGATATAGCATTACTTCTGCTTTAAAAAGATCAATGTGAAGTCGACGCTTTAATAACCGTGAACATGTCACACTTTCTATCCCTCCTTCGAGAGATAAAATCAAGCCGGGAAAAACGAGTCATTTTATTATGTTATATAATTTTAAAGCAGTAAGATCAGCGTCGATATCGTGGGTTTTGAGAAAAGAAATTAATACACGTTTGGTCGATTTAACCACGAAGTGATGTTGCGAAGATTTCTTTTACCTATCAACCCCAAGTTTCTTCTAAATTGCCATAAATACCATGTTTACTTTCTAGCAGTTCTCGTGAGAGAAAAGGTCACTGGGTTTTACAGTTACCTGTATGTGACTTTTATAGAGATAATACGGGTATTTTAGGAAATGACGATATAAGGGAATCTGGGAAAAAGGAACATTTCCGACGCCGAGGACGAATAATCCGGGACAAATGCATCCAATCATTCTATAGCTCCTACTTTGTTCATATTTGAACTATCACCGAATAGAATAATCCTTGTGCAATGTTACATCTATAATAAAATTCCTCTGTGACTAGAAGTGTCACAATACATTCAACCCTCATTATTTTGTCCCCTGGTAAAGTGCCACCATCGCTTAATGCCATAAAAAACAGCAGAACAGATCTGCAATTCCATCCACAGGAAACCTCATGCCATTATGCCAATTCATTTAGTGCCAATAAGATTTTCCCTGAACCATGTCGTACTAGACGCATTCCGACTTTTCTTGGAATTACACGGGAGATTTCATGGCACGGCATACTGATCATACATTGTATGTATATTATGTGGGACATTTATTGTGATTAAGAATATAAAATGTGTATGTCAACGCTCCTTCCAACGAATTAAACAACCTAAGCTCGAAATGTACATACCCCAGGTAATCCGGAACTAAGTACCGCAGTACTGTGAAGACTCTACTGCGGGTTTGCTATTTCGTTGAATCAGTGGTGCATTATCCAACGCTGTAATCCAATCCAAACAGATTTCCTCCTTTGAACCATCTTAAATTTCACTCTTACTTTTATTTAGCTGAAATATGCGGAGCTCTGAAAACTAAATGAAAAACAAACAGAAATTTGAGGAGGAATGAACCTTTTTTGTTCACGGGCGCTGATTCTGACTTTTTTTCAGTGGGAATCGGCAGATTCACAAAGAGATGATAGAGTTGAGCAAACACTGAACCTTATCTTGGAGCACATTTTAAGCGAAGTGCAGCGACAAATATTTGTTTGTTGTCCGAGAATTTCGTCGCGCAATCGTTCCCGTGAGCTAGTGATTCATCTTTCTCAGCGCAGGGCAAACACGATTTCGTTTCAGAGCAGTATTTCACATTATTGAGAGTAAAGAAAGCGGCGGAAAGGCAACAGCTGAGGGCACGGTGGAGATGGATATCCAGTAAAGGGAAAAAAGAAGTTCCATAGGTATGTAATTTCATGTTTGCTAATGGAGAGGGAATTAGCCTGATGAACAAACAAGCAGGGAAGCATTCCTGAAGTGCGAGATAATACCTTCGTTCGTTAATATCTGAGTTCTTAATCTCGTCTGTTTTGTCTGCAAACAAAGTTTGCCCAATAAATTAAGAAAATCTATGGAAACCGCCTCCTCCAGCGTCAAAGTGGATATAAATAAAAGGCGCTGCAGCGCAAAAATTCGTTTGAAAATCTTCAAGAATACTTGAAATAAAAAAATGTCCACATGAGTAATGACCATACGATAAATATTATCTCGTTAAAAATAGAAATAAATATATTTTTAATAGAAGCAAGTTTCAAGCGTGAATTCTATCTTGGGGAACGAGATTTTTTTAGTATATCTGATTTATTTATTTTATACTATATTTTTTATACGATTTTATTCTATACTTTACTTTCCGAACATTCTAGTGTCATATATTTAAAATAGGATCGCAAATACTTCGAATTTATAATAAATATGATAATATATCATAAATATAGTAATATTTCGTGCATATATATATTTATATACTTGTATTTGAACCAATTTAATACAGTAAATCGGGATTAAAGTCCGATATAACAAACATGTATATCACCAAGAGCTATTCTAAATGTATATCAACCGCAAGAAGAGAAATCAATATGAATGAAAAATGAGACATCCGCATTTAAAAAATTTTCAAGCATGCGATTTCCTTCTCTTTACTGATTACGGAACTTTCGCAATTCAGTGTTCAATTCAGCGCTACTTTCAGAAATTCTGGTCTCGCGACTCGCAAGCTCGTATTTTTGACGCTTCGTAGCAAAGATTAAAAATTCTAAATTTGAAATTCAGTGCGCGTAGGTCGTCGAGGATTATTTTCCTTTTAATCAAAACTTTGTCTTGACTCTAGTTCCGTTCCCGATGGAAACGAATCCCGGTAGTTTCAGCATTTCCAGTCTTAGTTCCATCGTTTATCGCCCCGGTGACAAACAATCGTACGTTCGCTGGTATGCGAAGTATGTTATGGTAATACTCGGAAAGTTACAAGCGCCATATGGCTCCAACTTCGCCGCGCATTTCACCCAAATCCTGCCCGTTTTCAACTTCGGAGTCTACCCAACCGGAAATCTCTTAATTAGCCTTACTTATTCTTCGAACGGTTATTTTTATGGGGTCATGAAATTCCTCGAGTTTCAGATATAATCTAATTTGAAAGTTAAACAAATGGATATTTGACGATTTCATCTTTCATATTTTAGTTGTGAAACAACATTACAAGAATATTTCTCGAAAACTTATCCTTTCAACGAGTGTTTTAGTTATTTGGAAGAGTAAGGAACTATATAACAAGGAAAAAGGAAATCTCAATTGAGAGAGGAACAATTCTTTTCGGAAATAAACTGCGAGAGAGAAAAAAAAAAGAGAATTCGAGGGAAAAGGAGAAGGCGGGAAGTTTATTGCCTTTAATACAAGTAAGTGGTGGAAGAGAGCTGATGCGGTGCAACAATCAAATAGGATAAGTAAATTGGAACTTTGGCAAGAGGAAAAAGCGTGTAGCCATTCGCAGCAAAGGGAATTAATAAAAGGAAGAGGATGAAAATGATACCAAGGAACAGAGGGAAGGAGCAACTTAAAACAAGGTAATAGACAGATGAAACTGCGTAGGAAAAGTCGATTGAAAATGAACCGAAAGGAAGCACCCATGGACCTTAGATTGGACTACGGTTCCATCAGTCAGTTTCCGAATGGAAATTTTTCAACCGAACAATTCCGGGTAAAATTATGAACATCATCAAAATCACTTTAATATGAATTTTACAAACTAACCAAACATTCAAGATCTTACTAACACAAATGATATCGCGAATAGTGACTACATCATAGAGAATCCAAAGTATTTAGAAGCCCTTCCGTAAGAAAAGCACGTAAACTGTATTTTAAAGTTTCATACCCATTTCCTTGGCATGAATTGGTATTCTAAATAATGGCCGATGGTATCGATATAAATAGTTATAAATGTGATTTATATATTATGTGGGACATTTATTGTGATTAAGAATATAAAATGTGTATGTCAACGCTCCTTCCAACGAATTAAACAACCTAAGCTCGAAATGTACATACCCCAGGTAATCCGGAACTAAGTACCGCAGTACTGTGAAGACTCTACTGCGGGTTTGCTAATTCGTTGAATCAGTGGTGCATTATCCAACGCTGTAATCCAATCCAAACAGATTTCCTCCTTTGAACCATCTTAAATTTCACTCTTACTTTTATTTAGCTGAAATATGCGGAGCTCTGAAAACTAAATGAAAAACAAACAGAAATTTGAGGAGGAATGAACCTTTTTTGTTCACGGGCGCTGATTCTGANATGGACCTTAGATTGGACTACGGTTCCATCAGTCAGTTTCCGAATGGAAATTTTTCAACCGAACAATTCCGGGTAAAATTATGAACATCATCAAATTCACTTTAATATGAATTTTACAAACTAACCAAACATTCAAGATCTTACTAACACAAATGATATCGCGAATAGTGGTATCGTGAAAAATGGTCTTTTTTGATGATTGATTTTCTCTGCGGACGTAGACGTCGTAATCCACTTCGTTAATTGGCCAATTCCCTGGTTTAGAATATCGCGCGACTTCCCCTTCCTCCAATCACGTAACTTTCCGTCATCAGTAGCCTCCTGAACAAACGACAGAGACCTGCAGATGAACTCTTGCTATGACGGAACTTCTGTTCCTCTCTAAGACGCTGTTATACGTACGTATTTTCGCACACAACTTAAAGCATAGCCCACAGGAATCAAATATGTAAGACTCTTTTATTAGTACTGACCACATCACTGTATTTGATTTATATTTTGAGATGAATTTGATTTATCTTTCTCCGCATCATTCTGGCGCTATTATTATGTATATTAGCTATATTGCATTAGTTATATTGTAAGTAAATTTTTGCTGTTATTTCGTTACATGCTTCTAATTCCTATGTTCGTCCAAGAAGGGAATTTGTATTATAATAACCAGTTTTGTTTCCTCGAATTCGGCACACAAGTCTAATCCTGCAAGTCGTATATTCTGCAATTGTTAGGCTAGCATATTGTCTTTCAAAGAGTCTGTATATAAGCTTAAGAGCAAGATATTTCTTGGAAATAAATTTAATTTTTCACTCAAGTCGGGTAAATTAGCTGGTTATTAATAAATTCCTCAGGAAGAATCAGCGTTTCGCTTAGTAGTATACCAATCGAAGAACGTGTGTCCTATTATCCTTAATATGAGGTTAATTTAATTCCAATTATTCTAAAAATATCACAGCCAATCACTCCTTCCGAGACTCTCAAACATCGCGAACGTCGAAAAAAAATCAACTCTAAATATATTTTCGTGTTCTCGCTTTCTCTCGCAATTAAATTTTCGTCGAACTAATTATTCTTTTCCATTCACACGTTTCGCGGATAATATTTGAGAAGCGGATTATTGACATTCTCCAATAACCACCAGCTCCGTTCGATCAATCCCCGCAAACACCCCGCTGATTCAATAAATCAAAATCGAATTGGCGATTCGTCACGGCTTTCGAAAACAGTCATCCTCCCACTGCATTTGTCATGAACAACGCGGAAATAAAATCCCGACAGTGGTTTTCCCTTCGCCCCGCACTAGCGTCATCATAGTCGTTGATGAACGGCGCGAGATCCGAAAAAGATATCACTAAGCCCGCGTGTGATTCGTTATCCCTTTCACGCGCTGAATAACGAAATATAAATTAATTGGAGCGGCTCTTATTGCCACGATGCGCGGACGTCGACATTTCATCAATCACTGAGCTTTGTTATTTTATCCCTCTTTATGTTTGTTCCATAGAATAGCTTATTGCGGTCAATTGGAACGAGATCCATGCGGGAAATCGACAAATCTTTAAGTAGTGAATGCAAAATTACAACTGGAAAACAATAAAAATAGAAAGTAAAATCAAAAAGTCCTAATATCTATACTAAGGCTGAACAACCTTTCTTGAGATTGCGCGCAAAATCGGTCAAACCGCTGAAAAAAAAAATTTTTCCACGAACCGACCAAATTTTCCTTAGAGAAAATTATATGATTTCTTGGTAGTTTATTTGTAAATAATTATGTAAATCATCTATAATCGACATTCCACAGAGTGGAAAATTATGACAAGTTTTAGAAGGAAGAAAAATTTTTCTTCTAAATTTAGAAATGAATTTGTCCAGGACTTGTTTCACGTGCTTGTTGTTATCGCGTGTTGTTCAGAAACAAGTCATCGGCGTGTCACATTTGACACGCGTGCAAATAGTTGCCCACCCTTGCCTTATATGTTTATGCCAAAAAAAAACAGTGGACAATGGGCAAAAATGCATGTAAAGCACAACGTTTCCCAAAACGGCATATCTGAATGTTCTGGCTAGATAGTTAACTAGTTAAAGCATTCGCTCGGAAAGTGGAAGACTTTTAGTTCGATTTCCGGTCATATCAGACTTTTTCATACCTGTATTCCTTAAGAAAAAGACCGTAATTAATCGTTCATAAAACATAGAAACCGTATTCGTATTGCAGAAACTTGGTGGAAAATGAACACAGACAATGAACAGTACAAAAGGTGTCAATGAATATTTCTAATGATGATCTGCTACATAGCATTACAAATAGAAACCATTACAATCAAATTCCTGTAAAAAACGTTTGATGAAAATTAGCCATTACCATTTCTAATCGGGAGCTAAATATGGCAGTAGGAGTTATGAAGAATCCTATATCCTATTCATTCCAAAACAAAAAATGCTGTGTAATCAATGAATATGTAAAACAATAACCAATTTTATCTTCGTCACGGCCAAACCAACAAAGAGAATCAGCAAAAATTTGCAAGGATTAAGTTTTCTATGAATGAATAATGGTTAAATTTAAAGTGGGATAAAGTACCAAATTACTCTGGGGAAAATTGTCGGCTGAATCGAAACTAGTTAAAGATAAATTTACTGGAGACACGCAGAACTCATTCATAGAATTTTTCCAAGAAGACATAGAAAAAATAAGGAAAGTAAATATTAGACGCAATGGAATTTGAGTATGTATTCATATTGAAAAGCTTTCTGAATCAACATGACACGAAAGAGTTGGTTTAACGTATATTTGTTTAGCTGACAATTCGACAACATTTGTTTGTAATCCTTGTTCCAACATTGTCAAGTACTCAAAAATCTCATTTCTCGAATTTTTCTCAAGTTACAGAATACGATTAACAACTTTTGTAAGATAATTCGCAGACAGCCGAATACTCCATGTTATTTCACTGGTAAAACTCAGCATGAGAATCATAGACATAGCAGGTAGAGCTCTATTCAGCAGCGGGAACGGAGGTCTTTATTTACGAATCCATTTTCTAAAAAAATCTATCGTTGACCAAATGTTTAGAATGGTCAAAACATAACTCAAAGCATTCGTGATTTTTGTTTTAAACTTAAGTTAGAGAGATACAGAATGACTTGACGGAAAAGGTAAAAAAATAAGCAAATACAGCTGCTTGGGGTCGAAGTCCTCGAGAGAGCTCTTAAAACTGAGGTTTTGAGAGTTCCTGAAGAGGGAAAGAGTTGATGTCCCTAGCATTCCAAGTAAATTCGACTGCTGCGGTTCCATGACAACCAGGCGAGTTTCCAAGACGGGTTTATGAAAGAACCTTTCCACCTTTCCTTGCACTTCTGATTGATTGAAGGCTTCGGGAAATTATGTATGAACTAATTTTAAAGCGTCTGAAATAACAATTCAGACTTTATCACAAATATATTGCGGTAAATATGAAGATTTATCAAATGCAAATTTAACGATTTCATTTGCCAATAGCTNAAATTCAAATCAAGAAGAAATTGCCTTATTACTTTTATTTAGGAAATTTAAACGCTATTTACATCCATTTAACAATTACCAAGTGTAATCTGAAAAATAAATACAATTTAATGATGGATATGCGGATGATGAAAAATATCCATTTAACGTTGATTTTATGATTCAATACAGAATATGTACTACAACAAAATATCATTTGATGATAAGTTGACGCAGGTGAAATATTTATGAAAATTAATTTAATTTATTCCTGAAGTATTCCTGGAAGCCTTTCCTGTTTATGTAGAATTAAGTTTCCATTCAATCATTCTTTCTGATAAATTTGTATAGTACTTTGTAACGGAATGAATTATATGTGTTTGTGTTAAAGGTTCACATCCTTTCAATTGATACAATCACTATACAAGACACTTTCATCAAAGTTTAGGCCAGGAAAAAATAAGTAGCTCTTTCCCTTGGCTAAAGACGATATCTCAACAATGACACACTGTTTTCGATAGTTCAAAACTGCAGAAATACGCTGACATTTTTAGCTATGATTAAAAGAGTTATAAGGATTAAAGAAAGGTGATTGATTTAGTACGGAAAAGCTGTGCGGCTGAATCCCAAGGAATAACAGGTGTGAAAAATAGCGACACGACTGGCACTCGAACCCAGGGCTCCCATTATTCCGTGAAAATGTTATGTAAAACTATATTTCTATAGTCAACCATATTATTATCCATATCATACAATTCTCAATGTTTTATATATTAGTTATAAGTGAATTTGCTAACCTACAGTTGTTATGCTAGACCGTTAACCACTACACAACTTCGGGGATGCAAAAACAAACTGAAGAGTGGAAGACAGGTACAACTTATGAGAAAAATGTCCTCTAAAGTATCGGGCTTGTTAAGACTTTTCAAGCTACATAATGCATTAAATCAATTTAAGTCATTACTTTAGACACGTTGAGGAACAGATTGCATTAGGCTTGATACCTATGATACACTTTGATCCCCTGACAGATTCAGTAAGCTAATCTTAAGGAGAAAAGGAAACGCTTAATAGAATTGATCAAAGTCGAGCGTTAAATATCCCCCCTGCCGAGGGTAGGTTCAACCTGTTCGTTTATCCTCCTCGTGATGAGGCGCATTATAAAGCTAAATAGCTAATGGAACGGAAGCTGCGAGTGTGGAAAATGGATTCCGTATCATCGCGTAAGCCACGCCTCCTCCCTCCTTCCACACTAATTTGTGTCTCTTGGCTATACAGAATTTTCCATTCTCAGGATAAAAAGGGCTGAAGGATATGATCTTTGATTAAATTCCTCTTTATTGGTGACAGTGAATGTGTAATTTAGAGGAAATATATAACAAAACTTATTAGTTCTATTTCCTAATGGTTTTAGAGTGTAATGTATCCTCATTCTTAATTTCATAAATGATCGACTCGATTTGAATGAAATTCATGAATAAATGTCGATAGTTCTTTACTTCAATTAACAACCAATTAGCTGAAAAATTTTACGTAATCCACCCCTAGCATTATAACACGATAAATCAAAACCTCCATAAAAAAGGCTGAAATACCTGCTATAAAATGTATCGACCGAACTTAAGGAAGCATTTGAATAAACATATGGCCGCACAAGATTTTATACCTTCCTCTAAAAATTATGCAAATGATATCCATTAAACAATGTCCGCATGCGTTGTACTGATATCCTAAGGACGCATGATCCCTTGAGTGTCCATACACCTAGATACATGGGATAGCTACGGTAATAATAATGTTAACTAAATGATTGAGTATACTAATAATGCAATAGCTGTGTTAGTTTTATGATACTCGAGTTGAAAAGAGCGATTAATAACCTAGCCATTCAAAACGTAGTCTATCCATTATATTATAAGGTAAATTCGTTTTCACCTACCCAAATGCAGGGTTGCAATGTTTGTCAGAGCAACATTACAACCAATTATTTCTTTGGTAAAATTAAATTACTAAATAAGAATGAATAATAAAAGTAACAATTTTGAAAGCTTTGGACCGTTCGGATGAGAGCAATAATACCGATATTATGATTGATAAAATACCAAATTACTCTGGGGAAAATTGTCGGCTGAATCGAAACTAGTTAAAGATAAATTTACTGGAGACACGCAGAACTCATTCATAGAATTTTTCAAGAAGACATAGAAGAAATAACGAAAGTAAATATTAGACGCAATGGAATTTGAGTATGTATTCATATTGAAAAGCTTTCTGAATCAACATGACACGAAAGAGTTGGTTTAACGTATATTTGTTTAGCTGACAATTCGACAACATTTGTTTGTAATCCTTGTTCCAACATTGTCAAGTACTCAAAAATCTCATTTCTCGAATTTTTCTCAAGTTACAGAATACGATTAACAACTTTTGTAAGATAATTCGCAGACAGCCGAATACTCCATGTTATTTCACTGGTAAAACTCAGCATGAGAATCATAGACATAGCAGGTAGAGCTCTATTCAGCAGCGGGAACGGAGGTTTTTATTTACGAATCCATTTTCTAAAAAAATCTATCGTTGACCAAATGTTTAGAATGGTCAAAACATAACTCAAAGCATTCGTGATTTTTGTTTTAAACTTAAGTTAGAGAGATACAGAATGACTTGACGGAAAAGGTAAAAAAATAAGCAAATACAGCTGCTTGGGGTCGAAGTCCTCGAGAGAGCTCTTAAAACTGAGGTTTTGAGAGTTCCTGAAGAGGGAAAGAGTTGATGTCCCTAGCATTCCAAGTAAATTCGACTGCTGCGGTTCCATGACAACCAGGCGAGTTTCCAAGACGGGTTTATGAAAGAACCTTTCCACCTTTCCTTGCACTTCTGATTGATTGAAGGCTTCGGGAAATTATGTATGAACTAATTTTAAAGCGTCTGAAATAACAATTCAGACTTTATCACAAATATATTGCGGTAAATATAAAGATTTATCAAAAGCAAATTTAACGATTTCATTTGCCAATAGCTGTTGTACATTTGCCATAAAGATATATTCCATAACCGTATCATGACATTCATATAAATAAAACGAATGCTATCGAGCGATACTTGGTGGAATTTCATGATCATTCTGTATTTAATGAAAAAACTCTTACAAAACCAACAAAACTATAATTTTAAATTATAAAATCCACAAAATTATAAATTATAAAAAACAAAATTATAATTAT
>KZ308536.1:385873-446402 GCA_000376725.2 Ladona fulva
ATAATTATCCGCCGCTCGACCTCTCGAGATTATTTTGAATTAAAATTTTTTATTTTACTTTAAAAGAATATAATATTTGTGTAATAACATATGTCATTATAAGTAATTTCCGCATGTGCAATACGCCATATTTATGTAATTTCTCAATTAAAGCGAAAAATGGAGCCTGAGAGCTAATTGTTTTGCCTCCAAACGTAAGACATATTAGTCATTATGAAATACGGGCATGGCTGTTAAAGCGATAGTCCATGCTGAACATTATTTCAGTCTAGAACCTGAGTAATAATGACGCAATAATTAATGATACTGATCGACTATGTTATAAAAAATTTAATGTGATCATAATGACGTTACACTTATGACGAATTGAAATAACGTCTTTAAAAATATCTTTCCACCAAATATTCATAGCAGTATCACACTTGTTTATGATGTCCTTTATCATATTATACCTATTGCGATAAAACCTACACTTACGTATATTCACGCTTTCTGATTGCTTGAATACCGTCTGTTTGAATTGGACACTGAGACTCTCAAGATAATATCATTACTCAAAAAATGAAAATTAGGAAATGTTAATTATTAAAGAATTAATATTCAATATCAAGTGATGTTTAGGCTTATGAGTATTCTCGCTCACAATTTTTAGAACTAAAGGAGAGTTACGCTTGATTTTTTTGGAGTATGCCCTAACACAGATACTAAAATACACGCAATCAAATCAAAACTGACAAAAATTAAAGGAAGCCACCAATTTCACTTATTAATAAAAAAAATCAATAGTTATTTGTTAAAAATAATTCGCTTACTACTTGGGGCCATTTGGAAATCGCTCTTCGGAAGCTATTCCAAAATGAATTGCAATTGTTGTTACCCGAAGTAATTGCGAATAAAAAGAACTAATGTATAACATTAAAGCTACTTACAAGCGAATATCGTGCAACGAAGCTTCAGGAACCTTACACAGTTAATTTTTTGAAATGCAGAACTAAAATTACCTTAATTCAACTTTTTTATTTCAAATTAAAATTGCAGCGATACATGCAAAATAATTAAACGAATTCCCCTTGAACGCAATCGCTCCGAATAGAAACCTTTTATTGCGTCACCTAACGGAACTTTCGCCCTTTCATTGGTCAAGGCTATCTAAAAGTGAACGGTTTTAAAGGAGTTCGATGATGAGCCTGAATAGCGGATTAACCTGTATCTCGACCTTCACCTCCTGCTACTTAAATTGAGTTCTAAAAAGAGCCAACGAGGGTTTCAGAAACATCAATTAGAACAGTTGAGCAAAGACAAAATAAGTTTTACCATCCACCAGAATGTTTAGTTCGGCATCAACCACTAAATCACCACGGGTAAACTGTGAGATGAGACTTTGTTATCTCAATTCCGCCCAATGAGACTGTTTGTATTACATTGTAGTTAATATTGTGTTGATATATGAAAATTTAACTAGATATTAAATCGTAGAAATTAATATATAATTTTAACGATAGCATATGCATCACTTACTCTTCAAAGAATCGAAGGCGATGAAATTCACCCAGTACTCATTTGGATGGATATTGATGAAGTTCTGCTCACTTTCTAATGAATTAATCATGGCCTTTTCATTGAGGGAAGCAATCGTCACAGAGGAAAGTGACGGGCTACAGGAAGATGCAATAGAACCTGAAAAATGTTAAATTCTTTTGTATTTATACATCGCATTATAGTTTTTTATTTTATATTTGTTCATATATTTACAAATTTTTGAGGATTTATATTAAATGCACTGTGTCGCCTTAAAGAATATAAATATTTAAGTTTTAAAAGATATTTAATTATTCATTAATAAACTGAGTAAATAATTCATTATTTTTAATTAATAAGTATCCCTTTGAGGTAAAATTTAATCAACAGATGATTGTAATGAAACTCGAAATTACAAATCCATATAACCAAATGTGATTGAAAAAATATTTAAACTGGTACACGTTGATGATACTTTTCCTAAAATACAGTTTCACCATTTTCAAACTATAGGAATGAGAGAAAACTAAAACAATCATAGAGAACCAATAATGATTTCAGAAGTGAAATAATGAGGATATTTTCATTTTGAGAGTAGGCTTCATTCCGACAAGTGAACCCTGTGGAGCTGTTTCAATTACAACGAGAGGAAACACGTAATTAATTTCGTCATTGGACGCTGCTTGCCGATAATACTCCTGAATTCGTTTCGCCCGCTGATAAATATTCCGCAGTAGATATAGCATTCAAACACACAGAATTTGAAATCAAGCAACAGAGACAGAAACCGCAAGCCATGTCACGTACTTGAATACAAAAGCATTCTCTGAATACATAAACGGGATAGTAATTCGGGAAATGTTGTTCCAACTCCTGAAAAATCGCTCGTAAGGAAATAAATGCCTTTTTATAAAAATTCCTGTTTAATCCATAGGGCCTTATTTAATTTCGTTGCTTCCAGTGCTATAATCACTAAACGCTTCATCGATCACCTTTTTTATGCGTACTAACGTTTTCTTTCCTTCTCTCTCTGTAGGTCCGGTGGTTCTTAGAAAATTTGTATTTTTACCTACCTTTGCATTTCTATTGTTTTCGGTTTCTATTCATGTTTTCTTCTTAGTATTGCTATTTTTATTTATTTTTTATTTATTTCACTATGTATTACTGCTTTAATACTTGATACCTAGACCACGCACTGTTATAATATATAAATAGAAATTTAATTTCATAATATGTAGTAGATTAAAAATTAACTGCAATTTTGATAATGATAACGCAAAATTCTTCTTTTTTTTAGGCTAAAGAGTATTTCCTTTGGCATAAAAAGTACGATTCCTGATCACCTTTAAGTTACAAGGATAACGAACGATAAGGAGAATCAATGTAATATAAATTGCCGAAATTGTAAATTTAGCGACTGACGCTTTAGGTTGACTATATTGTTATTACTGCTGGAATTCTTCCAATGACTATGAATCAGATATTTAATAAGAACTTGATGTCACCCAATACTTTTATTCAAACATATTACATTGATCCACAAATATTTGTTCGATTACAATTTGTTTACAAAGTACATTTAATTATCGAATAGACAACACTGCTATCCATCTAACATTCGAAATTCACCGTTATTTATCTCATTACGGATACTATGATTTATGGATACTATGGACACCCCCGTCACACGTCGATAGGTGGCTAGCAGGGTATTAATGTAGATAGTAAAAAACCTTAAGGGTAAAAGTTGTTGTTTGCTTTTACATCCGAGTCAAAATAACTTGAGCAACTTTATTTGTTTTCGGGATACTTTAAGGATACATACCGCTTTGACCCACCCCTGCAATCCGAGCCTTTCAATTGAGATTCATCTCCCGAACTTTTATTTCCCTCCCACTCAGCCCATCTCATTCCTTCCCTCGAGCATTTCCCTTTCCTTCGGAAAGAGAGAAAGGGAGCCACAGAAACGATGTCTGGGCCTTTTTTTCCACCGACAGCTGTTCAAGCCGCGAAAAACCTTGTACGTTGATTAAAATTAAATAGAAGAAGTTAGTACATCTGTAGACGCTAGCAAAATGTATAACTTAAGAAGACCGAGCGAATTTTTGTACGAAAATTGTCTCCTCTGAAGTACCGGCTACCCATGTGCATCATAATTGTTGAAACACACTTTTGCTACCTTTAACTATTGTTGTCATTTACTCTCATAGTTAACTTCAGTTTTAACGGTGCAAGTATTATCTTTATGCATAAATGGTCCCCTTGCAAGCCATATTCAGATGTGTGGTCGCCCTCAGGTAAGAATTGGAGCTGCGTTGAATTTTTACATTTTTTCGGAGCATTTCGACATTTTTTGGGTCAATCATTGTTTAAAAAGAACATATTTGTTATAATCTCTCAGCGTTCATTAAAAATGGGAAATTACAATAAATAACACCCAATTAATTTCCGCGCCGCACTTGGTTATTCACTGTGGCCTACTCTGCCTTAAAATAATACAAATAGGGTCAAAGCTCCAAATGTTGTCTGAACGAAGAAAAACCCGCGAAAAAAAAATAATAATGAGATAATAAATAGAATGAAGTAATCCTGTGGAATAGCTCAATGGTAATTAATGTGCGGATAGGAGTGTTTTGGGGTACCACTTGCGCCAATTACTTCCTCTATCACTACCTAAGACTTACGCATTTCTTTCTGTCTGCTTTTCTTTTTTTTCCTTTTTTTCAGCTTTGTTATTGACACTTTTCTTTTAAATTTCTTAGTCGCCACTGTCAGTAGGTTTCGCAGGTTTTTCACGCCCCCCTTCACGTGGGTGTTTTCCTGCAGGATTTTATTTTATTTTTTCTTAAGTGCAGACTTAGGTTTTTTTTAAAAACCCATATAGTAGTTCCTTCTTTTATTGCCTTCTTTTTAGTTCAACTCCCTATACTTCTTTCTATGTACAATAAGTAAGGGTTAGATGTAAGAAGAGACTAATTAGTTTCAATCTCGCCCATAAATAAAGACGATTTATTATTATTATTTTACGCATCATTACATTGAAATCAAAGAAATTTCAGATTAAAAAAAGAATTCGGATATAATAAAGACAAACCATGCCAAAAGGTCTCGATTAAGCCGTTTTCTCTTAATTAATCATTAAGTCAAGAAATATGTTCCCGATTCATAATTGAATTGTATACAAATCTGGAGAAAACAAAGGAGCTAACAATATAAATACGGAATAAGGTTGCAGGTGACTCTGTATGAAAAAAACGTGCACCTAGGAAAACTCCTAAAGAGAAACGGACATGAAAATAGTCTGACAAGACCAGAACTCGAACCCGGTTCTCCCAATTGCTGTTCGTTTGCCTTAGTCAATTAATTTATTGTTGTGCAATTGGGAAATTAGTACCGGTTCTGTCAGCCTTTTTAATGTTCTATGGGAATTCTCCCTATGAGAATGTAAAAATGCTTATCTCGAACCTTACAGATCAATATTCCGCTGTATACTGTATCAATTACCAGCAGAACTAAAGTCAACAACATCGAAAAAGAATAAAAAATCAAAATTTATCTGATACTTATATTCTTTTTCGATGATTTTAAAGATAAGTTCAAGTAGTAGTCACTTGCGTATCAATATATTTTAATAAATGTAAATATATTTGATTATTGTTTTAATTGGCGTAATTGATAGTTTTTCTCTCTAAAATACTATTTATTTTCCCAACCTTAACCAAGTAATATAGCACGTATTATGATTCCTTGAGTGTTTTAAGTAATTATAAAGGCTGAACAAAAGAAGCTTGGTGAACCTTTAATGCTGCGTGTTAAATTGTTTCATCAGTTTCTTATAAAATTGATGAATATGCTAAAATACATGATTATCGAAGAATTGTGAGTTTACATTATTTCTTTTTTTGTCTCCTGTAATGAATTTCAATGCATAAATAGATATTGATTATTAAATCAAAACGTTTTACTAACACGAAACATCTTTTCATATTTGGAATAAGGAGCTTTCTAAAGGGATGTCTGAATTGAAGAAGCAATGATTTCTACCAGAAAAAAGAACAAAAAGAGGGGAAGAGTACTGTCACATAAATCCTTATTTCCTCAATGAGAAACTACTTCATTTAATTTCTAAAATAATACCTCGCCCAAGTTTTCTTCCATGCCATGATTTAAAAGCCTTGTCCTCGAGAGGTGTTTCTGAATTAAAAATTCAAATTAATACTCTCTTTCTAATGAAAACCGAAAAGAAGGGATACGAGGACAATATCTGGGAGAAAGAAAATGTAAGATTAAAAAGATGAATGAAGATGAAGGTTGGCGATACGGAGGCGAAAATAACGTGCGACGGATCAATAGAAAAGATCCTTCCGTATGCGATATTAAAACGGTAAAAGAGTGGCAAATTTATCAACTCTTCTGCAATTTATAAATTCCTTTGGATGAGAATATAATAAACAATCATTAAAAATAAAAGGAGAAATATGATATTATATAAAACTAAAATTTTAGATACAAAGGATATTTCTCACGTCCTTGCAACTTTTTCTTCCATTTTCCATCCTCTTTCCATTACGAGTAATAAATTTCCTCAAAAATGGAAAATCGACCGCTCAGATATTTTGCAGTTAATTATTCATGATTCTGAGATAAAGTCCAGATAGCATTATCTATCCATCCTCCCCTTTCAAATTCGGAGTGATTTTTTCTTTTCGATTCCATCCAAAAGGGAATGATTTATCTCTTCAGGTTCTTGAATGACGATTTCTTTCCTTCTGTGAGGAAGCCGATCTGAATCGCGATATCTCTCAGCCTATGGAATATCTTGCGCAAATAATTCACTTCTTCCATACCCGCTTTCAAAATCGTACTCGCTAATGAGTCCCGAAACGTGCAAAAAAAGAGAAACAAGAACCCGGATGTGGGAAAACTTTAATTTCCATCCAGATTTATTCCTCTCAGAGCGATAATTTCATCTCAGATACGTGTTACCACTAATAAAGCCACCGTAATAAAGCTTGCATGTGAGATTGTTCCTTTGTGAATTCTCCTTCCTCTTCGGAAATATTCATATCTGCTCCATTGATCCAGAGAACACGTCCTGAGAGAGGAAAATAAAGCACCGTTCGCGGAAAACTTCCGCTGTTCCGAATGTAAATATCTGAATTTGTCTCTGAAATAACAAAGGATACACAATTTGAATTTTTAATACGTGAGACTGAATACGTGATTTCTTGAGAAAAGAGACTTGGGGGATTTACCAAGCTAAGATTCGGCTTTTTGGTCGAGATTTAAGTGACGTTTGCCTCTGGTTCGGCTATAAAAGCACGCTGAATCCATGCTGGATTTTAACCTTCCTAACTTCATATTTTCTGTCTTCAAGCTCTTTCCTGAAAATCTAAAATCTCCTACCTAGGAAAGCATGCACTTGTTCAATACACCGTAATTAACCTTGTATTGTATCCCCACTTTGTTTCGAAAAATTTGGGTCTAAAAACCGGGTGAGTATTATAAAATGATGGTAGATTTTTTTCAATTAACTGTTTAGACTGCTATTTGCAACAAACAAACCTACAGAGACTTATGATATTTTTTGGGTTTGTTGTTTTCGCGCTCGTTGTCTTCACGCAATTCATCTCGCACTTGTTAAATTAGGTTTTCATGGGTATTTTTTCCACATTAAGAATTCCAAAATCAACATTCCTCTTACAAATGGGAGCGTTTTATACGAGTACACAGGGAAATTTCTCAATCGTAAAGACAATTTTTTTCTGTTGGTATAGCGGACCTTATGCGGAAAGTATGAGCATTTATTGTGGAAAAATCACTTCTAATGGCGGCAGGTGATTTTAAAACTTTCTCATTCCTTTATCCTCGTAATTACTCTTGTTTTTTGTTATCGAATCCGTAAAATTACTTTTCTACCCAAAAAAATAATATACTGTAAACATAAACATAAAAATATGGGATTTTATGTAGCCTGCATCATTCAATCCGAAAAGGTCCTTGCGGAGGCAGTCTGTTTTGCTAAGAGTTGTTTTGATAAATAAGCTAGCTTGTCTAGAATGGACGCAGGTGCAGTTTGGAAATCTTCGACAGAAATATACTTGAGAAAGTACGTTATTTGAAGGCATATTTGGCACAGCGCGACATCCCTGTAACAATGGGCATGTTAAATAAAAGCAAATTGCGAAACAAACTCATTCTCTCCCCAAAAGATTCTTGAAAGATTAGGTTTTGCAAAAATTGTTTTCATAAATTGATTAATTCGAATAATACCCTTTTAGTCTATTTTCTTAATCAAGAGAGGGGGAGAACATCCCCCTCCCTCTTAATCTTAAGGGGGAGAACATCATTTTAGCGCGTGGGTATCATTTTAATATCCTTCAAATGCTCTCTGCCTCAGGAAGAAACTTTATATCGTTAAGACATAATCTGACGCATGCCCACGCACAGAGTTAAAGATTGGTTGCCTTGGTGAATAAATCTTTCATCGACGACAGAGAGAATTAGAATGAAAGCTCAGAAACAACGAGGAGCGTGTTTATACTTGTATTTAAAACACTCGTGAGCAATCGGCCCCACGATTTATTACCTTTCCTCGATATAGCTTATTTAATTTTCCGTAAAGATAGCCATCCTGAATCATAGCTATTCATTAGATTTCAGGCCGCAAGAAAGCTTTGCGCATAAACGTTATCGCTCAAGAAATTACGTCTCTGTCTTAACAGGCACGAAGTATTACGGCGCATAAATCATAGAACCCTATTTATATTAGAGGTTTAAAAACACTCCGTAAGCCGTCTTTCGGCAAGCGGAACTCGCGCTCAGAGACAAACGGGAAGCTCCGGATTACCGATTCCTGGAAATACAGCCGTGTTCCAACCTCTTTTTCTTACAGACTATTTATAGCTTAAAAAGAGAGGGAGTCCAATCCCGAAAAGACGGGAGGGATATAATAAAGACAAACCATGCCAAAAGGTCTTTCTTCGACTTCATACCTGAGAGATATCATATTCACATCTCTAACTTTATCATCTACTAAACGAGTTCCACCCATTTCCTCAGACGAGTCACAAATAAGTAACTGGGAAGTGACAAACTGAAATTCTTATTTGAATATCCACCCCACAGGTGGCACACTGATCAGTGGCAAATAGTCCCTAACTACCATGTCTGTTGGTATGATGACAATGAAAAACTATGTGTCGGCATATATTTCAAGATTAAATCCTTTGAACGTTTCTTTATGTAACTAATTGGTTTACTAATTAACTTATAATAATATAAACGAAGTGGCGTTTATGAGACAGAAGAAAATGCCATTAATCCCGATTACGAAATTCATTACATTTTGACTCTCCAGGATTATGATATTGAAAGAATAAGTTCAACTAAATAACTCAAAAGTCATTAATTTTCCTATGAGACTTAAAATATCATTCTCCTTTTGATCAAGAATGTTTTTGTCATTGAAATGAAATTGGCTCTTATGTAGCCAACTGGGTAGTGCAGTCGCATTTGTAGTAAACGAAGAGGCGTTCAAATCCAAGTGGGTTCCTGTGTGAGCGGAATGACCTTAGTTGCCGAAGCACTTTTTAAAATAATAATAATAATACTTAATAAATTGGTGGCATTAATAGCAAAATGTACATTAAAATTCAAACGAATGCAAAAATAATGAACCTTTCAGAAAGACAAGAAAAAGGCTCCAATCGTTAAAATAAATCATTTCAATCCATATCTATAAGGAATAGGAACACAGCTGTGCTAATAAATTAGAGTTTTGAAAACAAGCTCCACAAAGATGTGGTGAATACAAACTCCAGCTTTTCGGCGCTTGTTTTCAAAACTCTAATGTATGTCAATCCGTGCCGGAAATCCTCAAAATCCACACTGTATTATGGAAAAATATACCTAAAATATGGAAAAGACCCGGCGGAAGTCCACCCTAAGAGGGAAAAAGACTTCATTGAAATCCTTTTCATTTTCCGCCTTCATCGTAATTCCAGGGAGATACAGCGAGAAATAAATCCGCACCCCTCTTTTTATACTAGATCAACTTCCAACGGCGGGCTTTTCAAACATAATCCCCCGAAAATTCTTTGGTAACAAAAAACTGAGCATCGTCACCGTTTTATTTTAGCATTGTACAATTGTGGAGCTGAATCTTCGAGCTGATCGTCAGCTACAGACGCGCGGATAATTAAGTGCCTCTTTCCACCTTCGAAGGGGAAAAAAGCCCGCGAGGATATTAGGTGGCGCCGTGGAAAGGCGGAGGGGGCAGCGGTAGTTTTCCCCGTCTCTGATTGGTATGAAGATTTATTTCCGTCCCGCCATCTCCTGCGTATACAGCCTAAAGGGGACGCCACCCCTTTCCTCGCATCCACTACAGCTCTTCCCCATCCCATCTCCATTGTATGCCCGCCCTTGATTTAAAGCCGTTCGATTTTATTTTTCCGCCCGAACAGGACAATGAATATAAATAGCGTAGTTTTGAGGTCCTTTCCCTCTCCCCTCTCTACTTATGGACAAACGCCCGCGCTATTTTCGCTGTCGCACTTGCACTGCTCCTCAGAACCACTGTCCTTCCACCGCCATCCAGATGAACACAAGCGCATTTGTCGACCATATTAGGGTCGAATGTTCCCGTGGGAACTTTATTTAAATTGCCGGTTCGACGGCGAGAATTTTATGTCTGGATGTGAGTTCCATTATCGGATTTTTGGACATTTCGACTGCGAAGGAGTCCTTTCGAGCTTCGAAGTTATCTTTTTGGCGACTAGCGCAAAATTTTTCGTTACATCGAAATTCTTTATGAATTCTTAGCAACATGGGTGGGAAAAATGAAACGGCTAATAAAACGATTTTCGAATACCGATAAAATATTACACGATCCTTGATTGAATCCTTATTTTAGGTGAATAATGGTTGCAGAAGAATTCTTTCAGCTCGAGTCGTAAATTTGTATTCTGCTTCAAAAAGAATATTTAATAGCGGCATTTCGATTCTGATAGCCTCAATAACTCCTATTTTAAGTTGAGTAATATATACCAAAAATATGTACTTAAATACACATCAAATAACCAGAATTTCATTTTTGTTAAAAGTGAGTGAGAAAAATTGAATTTCAAAGCGACAGTCAAGTCCAGAGGGTTTCAAAGTGGTCGGTATAGAACCCCAGGGATCGATTTGACAATGCTAAAGATGTATTTGGGCCGCAGGATTGAATAAAAAAGATATTTCCAGTCCGTTCTTGATGCACTCAGCGTTGAACATGATGTTCAGGGAGGCGATACGAAACTTCACAAAGAGTTTCCGATAAAGTTTGGCCTTAAAGGCTGTACTGCCTGTGATAATTAAATTAACTAAGTCTGGCTCAACCTTGTGGTAGTTCTCCATAATAAAGATGCAGAATAAACACTTTTACCATTACCACAGAATTATTTATTATACGACCATGGTTATTCTGCATCTTTAAGATATTTCCAATCAACAGCATAAATGACATCTCTAACGCAATAAATTAGTAGAATAAATGATTTAGATAAATCAAATAAATTAGAACTTAGAATAAATAAATACTCCAAAAGTCACTCAGCTGTACTTTTTGCTTGTCCTGAGATAATTATAAGAAAGTAGTGTAAGGGATTTGTAAAGAGACATATTCCTTAGGGGGTCGACGGTCAAAAAAATTTGAGGAAGAGTGATCTAGTCTAACGTTTTGGCATTCAAATTAGCGCCTATACGTGAATAAAATGAATAATACGGGCATTAAAGAATGATCCGTTACCGTATCCGTTAAATTAAGGTTATTTCTTAAGCCATTTTCGTTCTGCAAGGCAGCTAAATATCCTGCTTGTCATACTTCCAAAAAATTTAGTGGATCAAGCTAGAAGATTCCCTTCCGAGTGCTCGACATCCGTTTCATTAACTTGGCAGCTGTCAAAATCTTATTAAACGAATAATTTTAAAAACTAAACTCCTCGCATTTAATTCTCGACTTTCATCGCAAAATGATGAAAACGTTATCTTGTTAGATATGGAGCATTTTCATGCTCCTTCCGTCAATCTTTTCCAGATTTTCAGTTCAAAACACTTCTAAGATTACACTGAAGTTGACAGAGATGGGGCTCATTCTTTATTTTTAATGATACGTAGGAGTGATTTTCAACTATCCATCTTCATTCTGCGGGGTTCATATTTATTTTTACGTCTTACATACACGAGTCCCCAATACATATACCAATACATACAAGTCCCCAATTCGTCTGTTTGCTTGAAAGTACTCTGAAACCTTCGTATTAATTAGGTCGTTCAAAAATACAAGACCGGGCTCTTAAAATGCTTAGAAACTAAAAATAGGTTTTCCATCATAGATGTTAAGAAGTGATACAACACGTAAGATATTTCCATGAACCCTGAATCATAGTAAATATAGATTTTTACTCACGGAAAGAATGAACAATAATCAAAGTCAAACATTTAGAAGCTTTCGCTTATAATCCTCGTAAATTATCGCCCACCATAAATCTAATCTCAGAATAGTGTCTCGTAAAGAGAAAGAAAATCAAGGAGCTATAGAACGGATATTGCAAAATACTAGATAATTAAATGCGTAATGAGAAATTGTCGCCGGTAAAGTTTTTCAAGTCCATGTCGAAAATAAGAGTATAGCAAAATATATATAAGTTTCTTGCGGTCATGGAAATCTATTGCAAATATTCTAAACGTGACCTTTTCTTTAAGAGTAATTACGAAGTAATTAAGTTTGTGAACTATTCAATGGATGACTGGAGTTTCGGATACATGTTTGTATTAATTAGCGTACACAATTAGATATAAGCTTGTGATTTGCGACGCAGTAAAATGTAAACAATGTTCCATGCCAATTATTATTCTTATCTTACAATTTAAACACGATATAGAGTTGTTAAGTAACAGTGTACTACAGGATACCAGTCAAACTGTGTCAAGGTTTAATATAATAAATTCTTCCGTTTCATCTACTTGCCGTCTTTGCGCATTACTTAGCATGAGGACACAACTTTCGATTGATTAAAGTGTACTGTTAAAAAGTTTCGACATTCATTCGACATATAGGCCCTCACCAGGAATCGAGTCAGAAACCGCTTTCACTAAAGATGAACGCGCTACCCTTTTGGCTATCCGGGAGCACGTAAGCCCTCTTTCATAGGCAATGGTCCTAATAATAAACTTCCTCAACTCAACTTTCCTTCTCTCTTGAGTATTCATCTCTGACCTCTGAAATAAAATAATCCCTGCGCACCATTTATAAAGCCTCGAAAGGGCGAGTTTTCGGTAGGAAACGTACATCACTGGCCCATCCCCGTTCCTCTTCTTCCTTCATCCGTTTACATTATGACTGTTGCATGAAATATTCCTGCTCCACGATTCCACATTTCATCCTTGCTTCTCGTTTATTTCTCAGCAAGCGTCCTCTTTTTCGGCTGATGAATACCAAAAAACCTGATTTTTTCTCTCCCTACAGCCTTGAGAGTCTCCCATCGTCGGATTTCTTTTCGCCGCTGCCTGGCTCCATTTTTCGTTCCCATGATACCCTGAGCCGGGGGTATCGTGGTCCTCAGGGCTTATGCCGCTCCTCCGCCGCGTTGGTGACGGGATGAGATGGGCAGGACGTCGGAAGGGAGTGGGAGAGAGGGAAGTCCCCCGTTAAGGACCCTCCCGACGGCCCCCTGCGCGGGGGAAGGCACGCCCATGCGAGCACGTCCCGAAACGCCTCCGGTGACTGGGCGGTCCTCTGTCCCCCGAAAAGACCCATCTCTCTCCTGCGGAGCGCTCTTCGCCATCTCGCTGCTCGTCTGCCTGTTCGGAGGGGCGGGTGCCAGGACCTTCGAATACTACCACGCAGACGGGACCTCTCAGGGATATCGCAGTGAGTTGCCAAACCCATCCCATCAATTACCCTAACTGATTTCTCGAATTCTAATGAGGAGGAGATTTTTTGATTTCAAATGCCGTTAAGTATGATAGCAAGATTACCGGATCAAAATGTTCGGACATGTTTCTCGGAAATATATTTAGTGTTAATGAATATAACCTCTTTTATCTCTCGCGGGGCAAATATCGATAATTATTCTTTCATTATGGATTGAACTTCGCCCAATATTGCAAAATAAAATCGATATCCATAATTGAAAACAGTTGCCATTTTGAAATAGGTGGCCAGTTCAGATATCCAGGTAAATGCTCTGTAGAAAGCGATGGGAAATGAATAAAAGAGGAAGCTAAAATCAAATACCTCGTTAAAAAATAAATCGTAAATTTGAACAAGCTGAAATATCCTGCGTTTCCCTGATGAAAAATAAACTTTTCTCAAAGAATTAAATTAATATAGTCAAGCTTGACTCCGTGAAATCTCACAAATCACATCTTTAGAGAAAATAAAACACTTTGTAACTTCCACAGCAAATTTTTAAGAAAAGCTTCCTCATCGTGTTCGCATTTCACCACGTTGACGAAGCCGGTCATTAAAAATCTGCCGTGGAAGTAACAAAATATTATTTTTTTTCCTTTGAGAAGTTTAATTCAAAAGTAAAATTTTGCTCTGATTCCAAGCTATAAATTATTAAAATCCAAAATTTTCGAAAAAAACTTTAACTAAATAAAAAATAAGACGATGATAATTTTGACGAAAGACTAAATATCGTCATGCTGTCTATAAAAGATTAATAATACGTTAAGTTTATGTTGCAATTTAGTGTTTTGAAGTATAAAAGAATGGACGAATGTCCATAATTGGTAACGTAAATAATATCGCCTTTTTATTGCCAACCAATCCATCTGGACTGATTTTCACTCATATTCAAAAGATAAATGGAGCAAAAGAAAAATACAAAATGGGTGCATGAAATTTTTAAATTTTATTAATTTTAGCAAATTTTATAAATCTGTATGCACGGATTGAATACTGCAATTGAATTAATAACAAATGCGCAAAAATCTGATTTTATCTCTCGTAGAGATTCTATCAAGTGGAAATTAATTATAAATAATGATGTAATGAGATGGAAAAATCGAGATGAATATCATTATTCATTAATTGTAAACCATTATTTATTTTATGAAACAACGTTATCTGGTTGCAATTGCGCAAATTTCATCGAATTTCATCGATTTATAATCAGCCGAATCAGGGTAGGGACTGATAAAAAAAACCGAAAGCAGTATATTTATGTTTAATCTTTCATAAGAAGTTTTTAACGAAGTTTTTCTGAAGGGATTTACTTCCGAAGTAAGATTTTTTAGAAAATAACGTCTATAATACTACAGACGCAGCGATTTCTTCCAATTCAGGCAACGGTTCATGCGATTCACTTGTTTCAAAGATATATTTAATGAACTCCCTACGGATACATCGTCAAGTTATCAAAAAAATTCCCAGGGCAATGGAGATCCTCGACAGCTCTTAGATTTCCCCTACGCTCCGAAGTGGGAAAATAGTTATAGTTAGTAAAGCCCATTTCGGAATAAAACGGCTGAGAATGGATCATTATAGACAGAGTTTTAGCACAAATATAACATTCACCCCCAGCAGAGTTAATGTATCTCCAAGATGATTATACAATAAAATAATACAACATCGACCTGTGTCTATTTTTAACGTATTTTGTATTGAGAATGAATTTGTATTCATGAATGAATCCTAAAGATGGTGCTTTCAGCTGCGAATATTTTTGATAATTCTTTATTCGTACACATCAATGGAACAACTGGTAGAAAATTTCACAGAATAGCCAATAACTTTCTCTTCTTTTATAAAATGTAGCATAATACGCACTTTTCTATTCTGATAAGTTGACTCTGCCATTTTGCGCCCCCTGACATGTTTGTACCCTTGATTGCTACCTGACCTTCACTACGACTCTAGTCATAAACATACTTCAAAGTTGGCAGTAGTTAAAGTATTAACGTACCACCCTAAAATTTAGGAAGGCTAATTAAACCCAAAATCACATGACGATAAATAATTTTCTACAAATTAATTAGTACTGCGGGATTGGATTCCGTGCATCAATGAAGTTGCATTTGAGAAAGATAAAGTTGTATTTGAGACAGATAGTGTACAGTTTCAAATATCTGCAATCGTCGATGCACTATTTCTCCAAATTATTTGGGAAATCCATTAATCCATTAGAGGGGATCTTGAAGATAAGTTTTAGCTTAGGAAACAACGAACAGATATCGCGAAGTATTCTTTTACAAATAGAGGAGTAAAAGACTGGAATATGTTACCTGAAGAGGCCTTCAAACCCATCCCGAAAAGCAGAAAAGACTTCAGACAAATTTGCTTTAAATTACTATAAAATATTGTAAGATTGTTGTTTTAGTTTACTGTATCTATTGCATTGTATAACACCAGACTATATTAACTGTGGCAGTAAATAAACATAAGATTTTTTGTTCATGATTTGGGCAGCTGTGCTTGGATATATCGTAGAGTGGTGAAAGACTTCATCTAAGTGATTAACTTTGGAGGGCTAAATTTGATTTGTATAATTGTGTATGTTGTATTATTATTGTATGATTCACAAGAGTATTAGTGTATCCGACAGCGTCATTGTTTAGTTGAATTTTTAGGTGAGGGTGGAAATTACTTTGTCCAAATATTACCACCGGAACATTGTTCTATTTGTAAGATTATCTAAATAAATAATCACGTTTCACTTTAGATCAGTAAGATGACGTAAAGCAAATAATTGTTGCAGTTTATACAGTTTTCTGCGGTAGGAATCGACGCCAATATTTCTTATGACTCACGGAAGGGAAAGATTTAGAAATGAAGAGAGCAATTAGCAAAATGTTTGCCTAAGTAATAAAATAAAACCAATGAGACAAGGGCAAATATTGTCTTGTGGTAGCTACGTATTTTAATCTGAAATTGGCAAATGTTACTGTAACATCGAGAGAACGAGGGAAGATTTTGTTCGAAAACACAAAAAATAAGTCAGATATCCTGAGTAATTCTAAGAAAATTATAAATCAATTTAACAATTAATTTCAAGACCTCTTCCACCATTGAATTTCGTTTAATATCTTATTTATTATTTGCTTATTTTAATTTTGATTTCTCTCCACATATTCACCCATAAACACATTAAATACGTAATTATAAGTACATTCGGGAAAGTTTACTTCAAAACATGAGGGAATAAAACTACAAATTCTTTGGTTAAAAAAAACATAGCATCAAGAAAACATCGTCCTTGACACATTTCCATTCGTGTCGCATATTCAGAGACCCAATCATCTCCCCCCCTCAAGCCCTCAATGCATTAAATTCAGCTCGTGGTACAAATCGAGTCACCTGGACGGAATATGACATGCAGCAAAGTTTGGACAGTTCGTGAGACCGTTGTGAAAAAAAAACAGGAATTTCGGAAATCCGATGAAGAGGGTCGGGAGGAAGGATAGAGGGAACTCCGGAGAACAATGGTTACTTCGGATGGAGGAATGACGAGCGGAAGCAGGGAAAAACCATCGATTTTGGGACGAGGACATCCTAGAGCGACGGGAAAGAGACGTATAAAATAGAGCATGTGAAGTTTGAACGTCCAGACGAATAGAATAGATTATAGAAAACGCATACACAAGAGAGAAACAGTGTGGTTGCTTGAAGGGTATGTAAATCTGAGAACAGTAGATTTTTTTCTTGCCATTCTATTCTATTGATATACAAAAATACAATTTTAATAAAAGGAGTGAAATAAAATATTTTGAGTTACATATTACAGTATTTGTAAAGGATAAGGACTTTTCTCCTTTAAGGACAAAAGTATTTAATTTCCGATAAACAACAAGGTTCGCTTTGCATCGCAGGATATATTATACGATACAAAAATACAATTACTGAATTATTCTCTCAACGATAGTGAATGCTTTTAGAATAAACAACCGTTTCGCATTATATCTTCCTCGTGCAATACAGTGCAATGCGTCTTTATTTGGCGAAAATGGGACTAGAGAGTCCCATCTTCCATTCTTGTGAAAATAATGTAGAGATACGATACATAGCATGATGAAAGATATTAAAGTAATATATTTATACATAAATTTTTAACAAGTTCCGTGGAAAAAGAAATAAAAATTGTAAATACGGAATTAAATTGACATAGGTACTCTCAATGTACTATATTCTGCAAATTCCAGCTGATGGGTACTTGCATAGGTCCGATTAGGTGCATCATTTCGTACTCCCAAATCAGACGAAATGTTTTCACAAAATTAAACAAACAATACTCCAGTAAACTTATGTTGAGGATAGTGTTCTTATCATACGTATTATATCGTATCATATATTTTTCAATGTATTCTGTTTCTCAGCATGGACAAGCCGACAATGAGCGTATTATAAGAAAATTAGAAGCCAATCGTCAAAATAACTAATTCTTCCCGCGAGCAGACCACAATGGTAATAATAAATAGAAGAATAAACAATATCGTTAGATAGTATTGTGACGACATCCCTCGCCATATGCCGGTTGGTGGATCGCGTGGTATGAATTTTCTCTGCATAGCTACATGTGTCTTGTACCTCAGGTAGGTAGGTTTCCAAAGATTCCCAACTGAAAGCCCTCAACTCAATTTCTTGATAACTTACAACTCCCTATATATTATCAAAAGACTTAAATATATTCCCCCATGTTTTCCTTGCATCCTACATTTAACTGTTTCCTATAGCAGTCATTTACATCTGACGCAAACCACTTTAATTAATTCCATGAAAACTCCCTTTTCGAGGGCACTTACTCTTTAGTTTGTTAATGGACTAAACTTGCTCTCTTTTAAATCTTTCCTACGCAAAATCCCCATCATTTCTTTTATAATAGTCCTTTCATGGGATCCATGTTTCACACCCATACAACAAATCACTCTAAACCCAGGATGGAGAACCGATAGAATATTTGCCATTTTATCACTTTAAGCAATAACAGTAATGAGAAAAAACTATCTGAAAACATTATTTAATATTTATTTCAGGAAGTGTAGAAAAAGTCGCAATTAACTCCTGATGATACCGCAGGTTTCCAGCCTCTGCTCTAAACCATGGATTTTTGCTATATTGTCCTGAAGCCTCCACAAGATCTTTAATCATAATTTTCCTCCCCTTCATGAAAGCTTCCTTGGCTAGAATCAACTACTTGGCCCGTGACTTAGCTGTAGGACTCCATGAAGGAGCAAGAAAATGTCTAACCTTTACACCCCGCAATATTTATTGCAAGACGAAAACGAAAGGTTGAATCTTCCAATCTTCCAGTCTATTTCTATTCCTCCTCTCTTGTTCCTTCAATTTTTTTCCTTTTTTTTTCCTTTTATCCTCTATCTCCCTCCCTCGATCTTTTGTCTCCCCAAATTTCTGTCTTTCCACCTTTCTCCATGTAAGCAATACCCCTCTCTTCCCGATGCTCATTTTTTTCCTCCTTTGTTATGATCCAGACCCGTTTTCATCCCCCGCAATACTTTCTTTCAAAGGAAAAAATCCTTTTCCTTTTCTTCCATCCCCGACTCTTTCTTTCCGTTATCATCTCGTGATTCTTCTCCATTTGTTTTTTTCGTATTTGGCTCTGTAATACCGCCGCACAGACTGATGGGTATTAAAGAAACCTTTAACTCTCGAAGCGAAGTACTTCTTCGCTTGAAATTAAAGAAGTTTGCAAAGATGGAATTATTTCTTATATCAGCATTTCTCCTCACGTCTCTCCTCGATTTCCTAAGCATCGATAATATGTCATTCTTTAATTAAGGATGGAAACAAAGTTTTGAAAATCAAACGGAGATTCAATGCACCCTTCTCAGGATAAATAGACGACATCTGGATCACAATGAGGTTTTTCGAGTGCGGTTTTATAAAGTTTTATCTCCTTGCCTCGCTCTTTACCTCTACAAATCATAATTAGAAATTCTCACTTTTAATAGTATTGAAAGAATTCGAAATTGATTCCAATCGATTACGGCTCCCCATCGGGCATCAGTTTCGTATTTATAAGATGTGACATCCGTGCCATATTTATAATGAGAGAATTTTGACGGGCAGCCTTTTGATATCTCATTAATGAATACATCGCAATTGTGTTGCCAAAAATCAAATAACTACTTTAGCTTGACCTTCATTTTATAATTCCTCTCAATTCGAGATGAGCACATAACGTTACATCTTTCAAAAGACAGTTTCCAATAGATAAGTGCGTTCTATTTTTTAAATCATTATATAAGCTAAAGAATATCTGCCAAAAATATTCATTTAAAAATGCGTATTCTTGGCAGCATAAAAAAATTAAATCTTTTATACTGAAGGTAACACGAGTTCGTTGAGTACAACTTTAGGATTTGATTTGAGAAAAATCATCGGAAAAGGTACACTATATTGGTTTTGCGTCGAACTGAAGGTAATAAATAAAATATCTTTACCTTTTACGTTAATCAGATCTGTTAACAATACTCTTCTCATTCAACTAACATCCTAGAAAGTACTCAAAATAGATTTCTGAAAAAGCGCACAATGCATTCCTACGGAGAGAAATGAGGGTTCTCTGGGATCCAGCCGATGATAGCTAGGATCGATAGTTTATCTTGCATGGTGGTTTCCCGTTGGTACCCATGCGACATAAGCCAAGTCAACGACAATAGTGGTTTAGACAAAATTTGTACCCAGTACATAGCTAAGAGTCATCTGTTGTAATAAATACTAGAGTTCCGACATAACGTATATCAGATGTAATGTTAATGAAAAATGTAAAGAATGAAATGAATGGAAGAATTGGAAGAAAATGTTTTACATGTGAAATTTCGCGATCTGTATGGAAATGAGCGGATATAGTTGCCTAACTCGGACTTTCAAATGCTCATTTTGCATAAACAAAGGTTTATTAAGTTGAACGGTCGGACACGTTTATGCTATTTTAGAGCAAGGACTATACTCTGCGGGTGGGTAAGTATTACTGTAACATCGAAAGAAGAGTTTGTTTTAATACACGAAAAACAAGCCAGATATCCTGAGTAATGCTAAGTAAGTGATAAAATGACTCAGCAATTAATTTCAAGACTTCTTCCACCGCTGACTGTTTTGTTTAATTTCTTCTTTATTGTTTGCTTATATTTATTGGTTATATGTCTACACAAATACACCCTTAAACACATTAAACACGTAATTATAATTACGTTCGCGAAAGTATACTTCAAGTTCATACGGCTTCCGGAGTGTTTTAAACCTTTTATTTTATAGACAGTCTTGTTCCAACTTTCTTTTTCTTTAAACGCACGAATGATACGTTTTCGAAAGATCCATGATTCAAGGTTTAACTCAAATAGATGCAGTTTGTAGAGGAAATGACAAAAACATGCAAAACAACTCGCCAATCGTGATCGTCTTTTACTTGCAAAGTGGAGAAAGGCCTGCACCATCAATTTTTTAACACGATATAAAACCCATTTCACCTTCTCATCCGGATGAATATCCTTTTAGTATAGGAAAACGTTCGTTTCCTTCCGCACCGCATCCTTAAGGGGTTCTTCCCGAGTCTTGCCGCAAGGCTATCAACGAAGACAAAAGAAAAACGAGATCCGCAAGCCTCGAGTAGGGAAAGGAAGAACGGAAAGAGAAAATGCTTTAGGTGAAGGAATTTCCCCGCAGCGTACGGCGCCCTGTGGGTACGAAAAACAGAGGATATAAATTCTCTCCAACCCCTCTTCCGACACCGCAAGGAAAATCTCCTGTAAATAAGGGATCCGCAGTAATATAACTTTGCCCCGCAACTCCTAAAATCAACATCCGCCCAATTAAACGGAAAGTCTTCCATTAACCAGCCTATTTCTCCGAGTTTCAAGTTCTATTTTCTTAATCCGTTTCCGATATCAGTTGGCTCACCTTTGCAAAGGTATTTCTTTAATTGGGCTCCAACACGCTGTAATATCTCCAGCGTTCTAGAGAATAAACTCTGATTCTTAAGTATGAATAAATAATGTTTATCTCGGTCAGAAGAAGTTTGACGAAAGGCAACTCCGCGGATATAAGACTCGCCAAAAATATGTTCGACGAAGGTGGGCTGGGCAAAATCTTTTTATAGTGTTGTAATGGAAACGACGCCATTTCTGGATTGTATTCTAATGACAAGGAGTTTAAGTTGTAAGAATTACATTTACATAATTGGGAAGTTATTGATATAAAGATAGAATAAAATGCATTACTTTACCATATTTCCCAGCAAAGTACGAATAAATTGCAAAGTTTAATTATTATTTTACAATAAGAAGAGAAATGTTCCAAAAGAAAATTACTTTAATATAATGATAGGTATCGGTTCCATGTAACCCATGCCTTTATTCACCCGAGTGAAAAATTCGAGTTAATGCTTACTGTACCGGTATTTTCGAAAGGTTTACATAGGAAACTCCATCGTCGAATTTAGGCTTCAGACGGTTTTACAATCACGTTTCCATTAAAAAACAGAACCACAATATCCACATTTTGAACCTCATTAAGGATCATAAATTCGAAAAGTAAAAGTTAAACGAATGATCGCTGTAAATTTTAAAGTGTTGAATACTATTTTGCGCATTGACAGATTCTCAGATTTAGAACATAATAAAAATAGCTTATTTGAGAATCACAAGGGTTTGAATGATATCTTGCGCTTAATATAAAGAATAAGTTACAAGATCTAAGATTTTTTTCTCTTAAGACAAGACCACTGATCATGTACCAGTTAATAATTTGCAGGCTGTTCTTCTAGTTAAACCGCACACTTCTTTCAAGTTTATGAACTTATNAAGTTAATTTCTCTTCTTTATTTTCCACGTGATAAGTAGAAAAAGACAAGAATATATTTTATCTCACTCTTGTAAGTCATTTTTCCATGGATAGTATCGATTTCAAATGATAATCAAAAAATTAGGAAATTCTCACAATTTTACACAAATGATCTAGCTAATCAATCATTGAGATTTCACGCAGGAAAATATACACACACCAGGCTGTTCTTCTAGTTAAACCGCACACTTCTTTCAAGTTATGAACTTATGGGGTTTCATAGGATATTTAATTTGAATTTTTATTCGAATTCTCGATTAAAAACTTATTCATGATAAGGAAAATACGAACCTTGATGTAAGTTCTCAGAAAACACCCCTGATAAATGAAGTAACGATTCCAAGGACCAAAAGAGCGTCGCTGAACCGTTGGTAGAATAAAGTTGTTCAACGGTCGCTGTTGAAAGGGGACATGTACTCCGAATCTATCTCATCCTATGTAACACTAATGGAATCGAAACGAAACCTTATTCGATAAGAACTCGTTTCATTTCATCCGCAGCAGAAAGTAGAAAAGTTCTTGGACGTATTAATTTTATGAGTTACTATTTTCTACAGCACTACGAATGGAATCAAAGGATACATTTCATATCCGAATATTAAGCCATCATCTCAAAAAATGAGTAGCAAATAATTTCAAGGAGACCGTTTAACTTGTAAAATAACCGAATCATCAAAATATTCTAGTTGTTATAGCATTAATTCCTAAATAAAATATTCTTGGTGATTTTCCGGATATCAGTCGAAGAAAGACGGTGTTACGTAAATGGATCGAAATCTGACACACAAAGGAGATAAGACTAATACTTCGGAAAATTGCCGATATGTGAATTTCATTTTGTAAATATAAATCTACATAAATACCCAGCAAGCCGCCTTTCGGCGTAAATATTGTAAGGGGCTTTGAAAGCCGGTCGTTGGCTACAATCTATGATATTCAAAAGTTTATCTTCTTATTCCTAGTTTAGTATTCCGGCTAATTCATTTAAGCAAAGATTTTTTTCTTTTCTTTCCTTTATTACTAAAAACGCCTAATATGGTTATCTTTTTATCTACCATATCTATATATACTCTATTACGTCTTTTACTAATGCATTTCCCATTTATTTTCAGGAATCACCTGCTACACTTGCGTGAACGTTTCTTCGAACGACGAATGTAATCGCTACGCAATCGACCGACCTTGTCCAGAAGGTAAGCTTTGGCCCTTGCCAGAAGGATGACTCATTTCAACTTCTATTAACTATCGTTGTTATACCCGATATAGAAAAGACTTCTTGTACTTCTTAATTTTAAAATTTACATATTCTTCAATACTGTCAGAAATATGCTCGTCTATTGTTGTTTTTGAATCTTCCTTAGCGAATGCATATATTTCACATAAAAGGAAACTTAAATTAAATAGTTAAATTAAGAGATGAGAAAATAAATATAAAAATATAGTTACAACATAAACTTTGATTCCATAAAATCCAAACTGTGATCCAATCAAGCATGTAAGATAGAAATAGAGCATAGCATGATATTTTTCTCATCTCTTTACCAAATCTTTCAACAGAAACAAACTTTTCCTTCCTGCACTACCTTACACTCGTCGATTTGCACTGAAGAAATGCTTATCGCTTTTTTAAAATTCATTTAGCCTCACTAAAGTTTATATTCTTTGATAAAAGAAAATGTGATCACCCAATGTACCGGTTTTTTAGCACCTTTTATACCACCTCATCTATGTTACAAAGCAAACTTCAGCGCTATAATTATGTATCGGTCTAACAGTGGTGCAAACCACTGAATTGAAACAATATAGTCCTTTCGATTTCTTGGTTTCATCAAAAAATTGAATAACATATTTACATTTTAGTTTCATATTTAGCGCGCAGGTTGTAAAAATTTTAACAAAAATCCCTGAAATAAATTTATTAGCAATTTTTAGCGATTTATGATTTCACGATGAATTCGTCAATCCTGGATATTGTGCAACCGGAGCTCTTTGGGTGTAATATTTTCCATCGAAAAATGAAATACAACGTATAAATTCCATAACATTTAACACGTATCGAACATGACGATAAAGCTTAGCAGCCTTTTGGTAAACATGACATTTTACTAAATAAATCTCAAAATACATAAAAACACGTATATACCTACAAAGACAGTTGATAAAATTAGGAGATAAATGGAAATATGTAAAACTTTTCCACGAAAATATCACAGAACTTCAACCATTGCACATCCGCAAAGGAATTTAAATATCAATACTGGACCGCTATTCTTCCGCTGAGTAAATTTGAATGACCCAGAACGTCTTCATAAATTTATGTTACAAGAGAAAATGTGCACACTTGATACATGATACCGAGAGAGGCTTAGAATCCTCCATAAAACCGCCTTTCAGTTTCCATGACAATATTCTATAAAGGAACAGAAACATACAACTTATTTTTGATTTTCATAGGCTCAAAAGAATAGTTCGTCAAATATAAATATGACAAATGATCCATTGCAATGCATTAAATAAAGGTACCTAACAGGGTAAAAGGTTCGATAAAATGTTTCAAAATAGAACAGAAAGATAATTTTTCAACAGTCCTTTTCATAATTAACAGAAAAATTTGGTGAATAGTGTAAAAGAAAATGTAACATTATAGAGACATTACTCTTCCGATGAGTGGAATAATGGATTAACCTCACCACTGGAAACAAAACTTGCGAGAACGACCGGTGAAAGAGAGCAGGATGGCAGGATCTTTTAAATATATGGGAATTTCGGTACTAGTTTAATCAGAGCGGGCACGTATCTTACTGTGTCCTTACCACCTTTTGTTCCAACCCTAGTATTTAAATACACTATGTGATTCATAACTAATGTATTCATATGACAAAGACAAAGTTACAGAATCAGCAATGAATTCCAGAAAGTGAGATTTCAACCATTGAAAGACTTGAGGCTTTCAACCTTAAAAGAAAATATACCAGTTTATGTCGTAGTGACCCCAGTTTGTCAGATGTCAACTTGTTTATAAGTTAATTTCTCTTCTTTATTTTCCACGTGATAAGTAGAAAAAGACAAGAATATATTTTATCTCACTCTTGTAAGTCATTTTTCCATGGATAGTATCGATTTCAAATGATAATCAAAAAATTAGGAAATTCTCACAATTTTACACAAATGATCTAGCTAATTAATCATTGAGATTTCACGCAGGAAAATATACACACACATTAATGCCGGTGATTACCACAGCGTTCCGGGATGAGGCAGCGCCCGGGATTGTAACCAATAGTAACCAATTCGGCGTCTGCGGCAGAGCTCAAAGAGAAACTGGAAAATTCACTGCTAATGAAAAGCTCGAGTTACGATTTAAAAATAGACCGGAGGGCTCACTTTCGTAAATTGAAAACGAAACTGATCACGAACAAGTTCACTGCTTATACTACGATAAAAACGAAAGCATTACCGAAGCGAGATAAATTCTCCCGACTAAACCGCATGCATTTCGTATCGAGACACGTGCTTTACCTCCGTGAAAAAAGAGGTCGGAGGAAAAGAGATCGAGGAAAAAAGCGGGGGAAAATTTTCCTCTCGGACGCAAACTGCTCATTACGAAAGTCCTAAATTGTTAGCTTCGCGTCAAGAGATTGACCGGCCTTTGATGGTCGCTCGGGGCATCTCTTTTTTATGCTCCGAACCAATCCATCATAATATTCGTAGGACGGATGGCTGAGTGGGCAGGGCAGAAGGGGATTGCGATGGACTCAGTCACGAGATGGGATGGAGAGAGATTCGGTCGATACAACTTTACGTCGACGTCCTTAAATAAAATTTTCTAAAATTTGAGTGATGCGCTTTGTTATTGTTCTTTGTGTATCCTTTGTGTGTATGCTCTTTGTGTGATATGGAAAAGGCTTAATTTTAACAAAAAGCTGCTTTGAATGCTCAGTTAAACCTATTCAAAGTCATAAGAAGTCCCCGATAAACATCGTAGTTTTAGTTCTTGCTTCATGTGACAGATAATACCGGAAGAACGGAATTCCAAGTCCTAATTTGGTTTAGGTTGCCTGCTAACATAGCTTTTAATTCGAAATATCTCAGAAGAACGTTTGCTCTCAGTTTTCTTTTCCATTTATCTACTCATTCCCATCCGTACGTTACATAGGAGGCATTACTTGTAACTATATAATGTAAAACTCATGAGAAACTACATCCGTGTATCTGAATGCTTAATAAGCCCATATACTAGCTATTTACTACTTCCAAGGCTCATTTCAATTTCACTTTTACTAAGTAAATGCATTCATCTCTGCAACAGTACATACCTCAAATCCATTTAACATATCCATAACAAATTACATTTATATCAGAATGATTCCTAGCAACAAAAGAAAGGTATAGCTACACTAGAATGATTTATAACGGCACAGAAAGGTATAACTACATCGCGATTTTACTTAAGAATAACAGAATAAAGGGGAGAAATGTTTACTTTTCATTTTATTCGAACTCGGATGATTCCGGGTGTGAAATTTTTTTGTCACTTGAATATCATAATCAGGATTTTTTTACAATAGTCAAAGATTTATATTAAAATAAATTAAACGAAATGAAACTCTTTAATCCATTAGTACTCATTTCGGGATCATACTGACCCGATAGAAATTCTGTTTGTGAAGTTTTTAGGCTGAAACCTAAATATGGAGGCTGAGTACGAAAGCAAGAGATCGACATAAATATTTTCTATTCTAATCTACCATTCGATAGTGTCAAAAATGATGACTATGAATGCAAATTATGCAAACCTATGTTCTCACATATGCAGAAATATGCGTCACAAAAATTTGAAAATTTAATACAGTATAAATAGATATGTTTTACTGGAAATCGCTGTTCTTGATTTGTCACAAGTTACAATTTTTTTGTACCATTAGCTATTCTTCAGAGTTGTTTTGATAAATATAATAAGACATTAACTCGCTGTAAGAGGAAATACGAGTACTTCTTAGCATCGTATTGAAAGCACACTGAATCGCAATGAATTCTAATCCTAAAGTACTTCTTTTTTAACAGATATTTTGCAGTAAAACTCATCATTCCTTATAGTTCATAAATCATTAAAGTTGAGCATAACATTTCCATGATGTTCACCAGGATAATCACATCCAAAAAAGAGATTTTAAGTTTCTGGTCCATATGACCTCACGCGATTAGTCACGTAGCCGCATGTTACGTGACAACTTAAAGGTTAGTAGAACGCTCGTCTCTGTACTCATACGCCTATCTCTTCGCCATTTATTCATTCTGGGAAATAATAATATGAGGGTAAGCAAGTGTGGATAAGACTTATCACCATCAAAATTCATATCCACGAAGATCTATTTCATTAGCATAAAATAACGTGCCTCATAGTTAACGCAGTCATTAAAAGATTAATTTCTCAAAGACCATTAATACAATAGTTCTTCAACTTCATTGACTGATGGTTATTTCGTTACATTTTTGAGAAATTAATTGAACTTCTGTCAAAGGTTTCCAATAACTGTATGCTCTGTGAGCTGAAGTGAATTCCAAGAACGGAATGGTCAAATATGCACTTACAAATTTAAGAAATTTGCTGTGAGTGATAAAACTCCTTAAGTCATTTCCCGATATGACGCAAAGGCTCACAGGGAATTTCCTCTGATTCACTTGCTTAGTGAGAATAAATCTGAGCATTACTACCATTAGCGTTATTTAAAGAAAACTGAGTTTAAAGATACGATCCTATTCCCGTTATTTTTCCTTCTGACTTTGCATCTGTGACGTCTGTTTCTCTCAGTATGGCAAGAATTACTTTATAAAGAGATAATGAAAAGTTAATATCGATATGGATTTACCATTGATACCGCAACGTTGGTTATCTAGATAACTAGGTGTGAAGTTGCTAATTAAGGCTTAATTAAGATGATCTTAAATACTCATTTACTAAAAAATTCCTTATTTATGTTCTGATGCATTTACTTTAATCTAAAGTTACTTTTCAATTTATACTAAAGTATATACTTTGTGTAAGTTTATACTATGTGTATATCGTATTTTAGTTGCTGCTTCATTATAAAAATTATAAATTGTCAAAGATATAGAATCTAACATTATAACTCCGAGGAATTAATGAGTTGAATGGCGACAACAAATGAATCTTCGTTATTAAGCATTATATAGAAGTTCACATTATTATAAGATTTTCCTCCAATCAAATGCAAACATTTCACAAATGGTTAATGCAACAGACGTTCTTCAAGGTGATTGTCATTCATAATAACTCCAAGAATGTATTTCCTCAAAATAGATCCAATCCGCAAAACTATTTATTTATTTATTTATTTATTTATTTAACCATCTTGGCAAGGTTAGGCCAATAGGCCTTACACCTAACCTCATAAGTTATACATACATAATTTTAAAACTCTCCATGATAATTGTAGCAGTAGTGCAAAAAGTGCTTTGACAGCTTAGATCATTTCGCACTTGATCCCCCAAAACCCCCGAATCAAACCGGGGAACGCTTTCACCGAAATCACTCGACTCCACTTGTCTTTTCGGCACTCGGCTTTTCCCTTGGCATGGGATCCCCCATGATGATATGTGGACAGAATCTCTGACTAACGACGATTATCGATGTTTAAATCAAAATAATTAATCTTCCAAAGCAGAAGTATCGAAGCTTCGATGTTTTTACAGCCATTCTACAGTAATTTTGAAGGAATTAATAAATTAAAGGTTACGAAAATTGCCGCAATATTTAAATGGCAGAGGGCCTATGACGAAGCTGTTTCCAGAACATGCTTCCGGCATGAGCCGACGTATGCATTATATCAAAAACTGCTGCCCTTTCATTTATGCCGGACCAAGATACGGTCCCCAAGGCTCTGAAACCTTATATTTTTCCTTCTTCGAATTAATTCACAGGATATTTTCTTTGTAATTTTGTTTCCATTTCACCTGTTATTACCGAAGAATCCTCCTAATTTTTCGTTTGGTTAGCTTCGAAATTATTACCTTGGCAGTTTTGTTTCGCAGGAAAACCTGTCCAGTAAACAATGAGTTTCAAGGAATGGTGACGACACCACATATATGCACTCAGACCAAATTGAATAACTCAAAATTCCCGTTGAATCGGAAATGGCCAAAGGTTACAACTACGTTCTGAATCTAAACACTTTCATACGACTGAACAATGAGAATCGTCTGAAAATTATCGCCAAAGAGAAGTAATAATTATTCAAGTTAAAAGTTATGTATCATAAAAATGGACTGGGATTTTCGTAGGTTTTCAACCTACTAAGTTACCTTCCTTTCCTTTATCCTTGTTATGTATCATTATTAATATTTTTCTCGTCGTAAAATATCTCCAATTGATGATCCGTAACTTTTAGTCCTACAGATCACAAAAGCAGGAAACACAGCGTTTTTAATATATTATAATGTATCAATAATAAGATTCGAATGCCATTTAGTTTTCGCCGCCACACCCCGTTTAAATATGGGGAGGTACTGTAAATTGAAGGGGCCGTAGGTTTGCTTGTCTCTGTAGGTAGTAATGAAAATATCATAGCAATATATGGGGATATGAACCCGCATGATACCTCACAAATTTTATGAAAACACATGCTTCGGAAAGACATTCATGAAATAGGTTAAAGGTTTATTTTACTTACAAACATTTGTATGTACCTTTCTTCAATTATTCTAAAACTAATCTCGAACGTTTAGATGAAGAATAACGCAATAACATCCTCAAATTTACTTAAATGTACTTTTAAGTCTTCCCTAGATAGTAAAAATTATTCTGAGAAACTTGGAAATAAATAAAGGTCAAATAATTCAATATTTTCCAGATTATCGCCGGGATTTGCGATTATTTCTGCATTTTCACATGATTCCCTAACATCACAGACGTTTCTCTGCTCTGATCACCGTAAAATGAGAGAGTTTCACCCTGAATTTCATGCAACTCATGATGAAAAGGCCGATTGCGCTTCTCTGAGTAACGAGCTTCAAAGATTCAGCAAATCCTCTTGTATCTAAACCAACGAGCAATCAAGTTAATACTACCATGTAATGGTCGTTAATATTTGATACAGAAATATTCCACAAGAATGAATAGCTCCGCAGAGATTAAGAAACTGCTTTCTTTTTCAAAAGAATTAATGTGCTGTCTGGCATTCCACATACTGAGAGGTCAATTCATTAGTTACTTATAAATACTAACCGAAATTTTTAAATAAGAACAAACGTTATTTCAAGTTGAACCAAAATTACCATTTAATTTTATTTCTGTAGCAAATTGACAATCGGATGAGGTAATTCTGATTACTGAGGGGAAATAGTAAACTTCCCAGAGTTCAAATGACTAGTGAGGGATATACAAAACCTATCGAAGGAGACAAGTCTCTTTATTTCTCATTATGAAGTCATTAAAGCGAAAAATCCCTTATACGTACACATATTTCTCTTGAAATAATCCGGCTATCCTAACCTAAATTTAAGTTCTCTCGTCAATAGTCCAATTCCTGTAAAACTGTCACACATATATTCTAGGCTTTTCGTTTGATTAAATCATTTCAATGGTATTTTTTATCTTACCTAAACAAGCCATGGAGCTTAACTTTGTTGTTATTTACCCTTCACTTCTTTCTGGTGAGAAAATAATACCTCTTTCTACGAAGTCATGTAATGATCCTTTCGTTAGTTTCTAAAACAAGTTGCGAAAAATACCATCTTCTGGCAATTCAGACATGAGATCAATTCCTCAGATTACCAAACGGATAAATTTTGAATATCGACTCTGCTATACATGCCACTAAGTAATAAAACTGTACAACTCACAAATCATACCATATAATGTACCATCATCACTTTTATAGTAACTTCTATCAACAGAAAAGTGATCGCAGATAAATATTTTGTTGAAATACTCTCTTAAAGACTAAAAGACAACCCAAGGAGAGACGGACATGAAAAAAGTCTGACGGAACCGGGACTCGAACCCGGGTATCCCAATTGCCGGTCGGCTGCTCTATCCATTGAGCTATTCCACCAGAACATAACCCAATGGATAGACCGTCCGACTTTTTTCATGTACGTTTCTCCTTAGGAATTTTCCTAGGTGTACGCCTTATCGTGCCAAGTACTTAAAACCCTTTCCTTGTTTCTAAGAAACAACTTCTTGTACTCCTTCAACAGATCGTCATAGGATGATGAGTACTCCCAAGCCCTATAATGAATATCCCAAAACCTTGAATACCCAAACTGGATAAACTTGAGCTGCGATATCTGGTTGAATTTAATTAATATAGATTATCTGGTAGAAATAATCATTCCATTAAGTACCACTTCGCCGAACACCTATCAGAAAAAAACACATTTACTCCTTTTCTCCCCTTACACTCCATCCTATCAAGGGAGGAGCTCGATTAGACCTGTTGGAACAGTTACATATTTCCCATCACGTAAACTCTTCTATTAGTCTTGCTAACGAGCTATTATTTTCAGTATCTCACTCCCCAATTTTAACCTGTTTACTTGAAACCCTCCCGTCTCCTCCACCCCTCCCAACGTCTGTAACTATTCTCCCAACATCTTTAACGTTTAAGTCCGTGACTCCTTGTTTCCTTTCTTTTTCATCCTTTCTCTTTCTTCTCTTTTCCCTCCTGATCTGCTCCGTTTTAGTTTTACTTAAAAACACAGCGACGAACTGCTTCCGCGCCTAATGATGACAGGATAGTGTGGGAACCGATCGCTGTTTTGATTTTCAGTAGAGGATAGTACTTAAATTGCATTTCATACTACTAATGTACTCTAACCGGATCATGAAACATCCTTACCATTGACACTCTAAAATAAATACTTGATAAACCTAAAACCATACGTTTAATCTGGTCATCCTATGCGGATCCCAAAACTGTTTACATACCTACTCAAGCGTAGGTCTACAACAAGCGCGTATCTTCTGCGATCTCTGAGAAGCGACGACCAAGCGTCACAAGGAAATAATTGCTAAAACAGATCATTTTTTCTGGTCGTTCTTTCCGCAGAGCATTACAAATGCGATGATTAGGTTAAGTCTTTGGTGTTGATATATCCCCTGCCATATGCCACTGGCGGCTAAAATCTAAAACGAGCCATTTCTCGTATACTTCGGTCTCAAAATTTTATTCAGCATCAACTATGGGTATGGAAGTAATACAGATGATAACGCATTCGCATTCGGTACGCTAGGAAGAATACCGTTGTAAAATTCAACAGTATTCGTAGGTAACAAAAGAAATGCATGGGTTTGGAGGAAAGGTGATGCTATTCGTCGGGACCCAGAGCTTTCACCTCTCCTAACAACCCTCTTATGCCTTTTCCCCCTCCCTTGAGACCCGCCCACTTGCTTGGGGAACGTCAATCACCAGGGAAACCATACCTTTCCCATCACGTCCCTTTACCTCATTTCCGTCTTGGAATTTCACCTTACGGTCCGTGAACATCTCTTCTTTCCTTTTTCCTCTTCTTTCAACATCTGCTTAACATCTAGTTTACCATCTCCTATACGCGATTCCCACATCCATGAATTACGATGGTAAGGAAAAACCTTGGGACCTTTTCTCTTTCGATTATGCCCTGATATTGAATTCTGCCTGATTTCTCCAAAGAATTCTCTGATATATTTTTTATTGTCTAAGCAATAAAATTTTCCAGTTAAATTTAAACCCTTGGCTTTCTTATTACGTATGTATGTATATGTAGGCATACACGCATACATACAAAGATACATACAACCGTATCACATAATGTAGTCTATTTCGTGGTCAGTACGTTATATATCTCTTGCACTCGCAATACCCCTTAGCACACTTCTATCCTTACGTTCATATTGCTTCAGTCATATCGATAATTTTTTTTCAAGCCATCTCTTTCATTGTGTAAGATAATTAATTTCGTAGACTTTTTAAAATCATATCCTTATCCGCTCAAAATATTTAAATGTATAAATAAATTGTAAAATGTAGACTGGATTAAATACTAAATCAACCTTCGGCTACTTAAGATTTAAGCCTAATCTGATTTACAGCTATGAAAAGTATCTGATTTACAGTAATGGAAAGTATGAGTAAACATAAGTACTTAAAGTAAATAAAACCAAGTAATAAAACACTCTGAATTGTTGACAAAACGTGTTTGCATGAACGGGCGTGTATTATCTTTCTCAACCACCGTTTAAATCCAAAAGTTGTGTAAATGTAAATTATCCTAAAAATTGTTTCCATTATGTGTTAAATTCTTACCTTCAAATTATATGTAAGACCACAGGCTCCGATTCAAAATTCGGTAGAACACTCTCCTTGTGCAGTTACAGCTTTATAATCACTCCCTGCAAATATGAAACAGAGAAATGTAATTTCTTCACATTTCCCCAGACTTTGGCTAATAATTATCGTCAAAGTTACCTTTTTTCCGTCCAAAGAGACAATCTTCTGTACAATTGATCTATATGGGGAAAATGGCGATATATCACATGTAATTGTTAGTAAGGTGTTAGTAAAAATGAAAAATATTTTGACAAATTTCAATCCATTTTTCTGAAGTGGAAACATTAAAAACCTAATAATATTGATAAAAACAAATGCGGTGGCCGAAGAATACCTACATAACCCTGCCTGATTGCCCAATGAGAAATACGACCTAATCGCACCTACAAAAAATCCGGCCTGAAGATTCACGAGCGGATTTTCGTTTAAACTATAGCTATGCTACTAAATATCTACATAAACATAAACTACAGTTTAACAGTAAACACCTTTGAGAGTCATCACCCTAATTTTCTGAGTGATTTTTAAAAGCATCAGAATCCCTAAGGAAATAAGAACGTTATGTGTAAGTAACCTTATCAAGCCAGATGGTAGACAGATCGCTGTCTACACTTCCCTTTCCCGAGATGGATTTTACGAATTTAATTGAAATTTGATACTCCTACTCAATCTGTTCTTATCCTGAAAGATTTTTAGCAGTAATATTTTAGTGAGAACAGCTGTTATTTAAATAATAAGGAAAACAAATGCTTGATGGTGTTTAACGTCGTTGTATGCTGACGATTCTGTGTTGATTGGAAAACTTGAAATGCGAAGTCAATTCTTTAAAATATTATGGCTTTTGTTACAGAGAGAATGGATCAGATGATGAAAGAAGTTTCGAATCAGGCATCGAATTGAACATCAGTTGTGAGATTATTGAAATTTTCGAAGATTCTGCATATTTGAGCAGAATACCTTCAAAGAATGGAATAATAGCGTTGATGATAAACAAAGAATAAAGCAGGAATGACGGGGTGGTGAATACATTAGGAAAGTGATGCATACGGTCAGTAATCAAATGTGAAGAATAGCCGATACAATTAAAAATGGCTGAACACAGATGAGAGCTTGCGCTCGACTCGTTGTAGAGTAGCGATAATTGCTCGTGTCAGAAGAAGCAAATGAGTAACCTGAATGGAGTTGAAATGGATCAAATGACGAGCGCTCGTAGTAAAAGCAAGAGAGAGTCTGGGTAATGAATGTATGTTGGCTTAAAGGAAGACTATGTGACTAGTATGAAAGAGGTTCTACACATTGGTTTGAACATTACAAGAGAGCGAATCGTAGCAGAATGACAAAGATGGTGTATAATGAGGGTGTGTTTCGTATTTAGGAGAGAGGAAGATCGTAGAAAAGCGGGTTGATTGCGAAGAGAGAAACCCTGAAGGTAATAGAAGAAAGGAGTTTAAATAATATAACTTAATGCATGAAAAATTGCGCAGATGTGTCTAAAGCAAAATGTGTATGTAAAGATGAGAGAGTATAGAGGGATATTGTGAATAGAAGTGTCTGTTAGCGTGATTATCCCTTGAGGATATACAGTGAGATTGTTTTTCACGCATCGTAAAGTTAAAGGGCATGTATTACAGAGCATGTACGAGTATTACAGGGAGAAATATGATGACACTGAAAGGCGTCTACCATTGAAAGTTAGTGAAGATTGTTAGATCGGAAAAAGACGTCTCCTTACCATTCTATGCGGTTCAGAGTCCTTCCCAACGGTGGGTGCGCCATCTGCGAGGAATAATCACTGACCTTACGATTAATTAATCCATCGACGGATGACTCCTCGAGGATTCGGAATATCTTCCTCCGCTAAGGTAGTCTATCCGCTTTCACCTCCGGCTTCATCGACCGGTCCGTTCCGTAAAAGGTACGCTGCTACCAGATCATTGAATTCATGGACTTCATACTCCGGAATGTGCCTCCCGATCACCTCCTTGATGCTAATAATAAAAATGTTTGGACAGACTTAAAAAGTGTGCTTTCTAGAGAAATCACATCCTTGAACAATCAATAGAACTTATAGGGTTTCGCCGAAGTATTAAGATGTCTTAGGCGAGATGTGGTCCGTTCGTTTTATTTCTGATAAAATTTGTTAGAATTTAGTCGAAAATACTCGAAAAGCAAATTTAGCATATAAAGAAGAAATTTTGTACCAACGTAAATGATATTTGCCTAAAACTAGAGGACAAGTATTTGCTTATTTTTCACTCTTCACACGTAAATCATAGAATGCCCTCACGAGGCTAAACATATATTATTTCTTGATCATCTCACAGCTACGCTTTTATCTTAAAGAGCCTTGTATTATTGTTCTTGAATAATCGTAAAAATCAGTTTTTCTCCGAGCATGATTACTTTCTTTGAAGGCATCATCACAATCATTATCCTACATACTCCAGATATAAAATAGTACAAAGGTAGATCTAAAATATCCATCTCCAACTGCAACTATAGTTTTAGAATAGGTATTATGACAGTGTTAATGAAACTTACGGATTTTTGCTAAAATTTGTGAGCTTTAAAAGAGCCACGGTAATGACTAGAGGCAATGTTGAAGACGATAGACGTACGGAGAAAATAAATCCATTACGAATACACTGATTCAGGTTTAGGTGCTTTAAGTTAATGACTTGATTAAAGTGTAACTTCAATTTACATCCGGTTTATAGGAGAAACAATTTCAAATCAGAAGGCCCTAGTGAATTTTCATTACAGGTAATTGGAAAGCATTAAACCGCTGGAATGAATCTATGAGAGAAACTTAATTCGTCTTTCCTAAGAACCCTTTACCATAGCTCTTCTATAACTGCATTCGCTTTCGAAACTGAGATGAAGAGGTATTCCAATAACCGCTCTATTAATAAAAAAATGTTTGTCTCAGTTCAAACCGGGTAATGGCTATTAAATTTACGTTTTCAACTTAACTATTTAAATTTCTTTCTTTTGCGATAGTAACCGATTTCTAATGGAAACTTCCGGAAGCATGACACGAAAGAAATATTTTATTTTCAGATCCGCTTTCCAGGACGTTTCCTAAACAATAATTTATTGTCTTGCAAGTTCAACTTTTTGTCGAATCCAGCAGCAACAATCGGCGTTAAATAAAAAAACATGGCATGGTACAGGGATGACAGAATATCGTCGATGATGACGATATTGTGGCTAACTTTTACGACCCGAATAATTTTTACGCCGAAGATTAATAGGACTGCCTGACAGCAGAGGAGGGAGTAACGACGTTAATTCTTACAATTAAGCCATCGAGAAATAACTCTGGGACCAGTTTTTCATTTTAACGCTTTCAAAAATGTATGCCATGAAGATAACTCACGTTTCCAACGCTGAAGTAAAATGAGACATCAGTTGGATATCTTTGGTACGGAGGGTTTCTGCTTTGTAACCTTCCAAAGCTGTAATATCGAACGCATTCTTGGGAGACTCGTTTAAACGTCTTAATTATTACTGATAATATATTAAATGTATTGATGTCATGGTATTGATAACAGCATTTAATTAAATTCTATAAAATGTATTATAACAGAATATATTTTGATTTTTCGGGGTATTAAATTAAACTAAATATCCAAATAATCAACAAGGGCTTCGTGTGTGTATACTTCAGTGGTCTATGGTTCTAAAAGTCTAATTCTAACTATGGAAAATAAACTTTGATTCTTAAATTTTTCATTTTTTCCATCGGTCAGTTTAAAACATACAATCACCATCATTTGACCTTACTTCGAAAAATAAGCCAAATTGTATCAGGCTAGTTTTGAATAAGAATTCATTTTCTATTAGTTGTTTTCTAACCGAACCTTTAACCGAAAAAGTTATAAAAAACTTAAACTTATAAAAATCGCAAAGTACGGTGTCTTTTACATCAGTTGATACTTCTTTTTAATTTACTCCACTGTATACACGTCTGACTTAAGTTTTAATTAATAAGCAGAATTTGAAATATTCTGAATCAATTGAAAATATTTCAAATCCTGTAATGAAATTCGTTTAGAACAAGAAGGATAAATCTTTAAGAAGTTCCATCTAAGAACTTCATTATTGCAGATTGAGAATCTACCTGGGCTACTTTATTCGGACGAGACTCGGAAACTAAACGTCGTCCTTTGATTTGAACACACTCTGATAATCATCCGAATGAAGCATTTCGTAAGAACCTCGAGGAAATCGAATGTAAATGAAATTGCATCCAAAATGAATTTCCACCCGGGAGCCTTTAATAACGATTATGAAGCCCTCATAACTTTTCCTCGCGATAATAAAGACATAATTCATCTCGAGAGATTCTTCGGTCAAACGTCGATAAAAAATAATGAACGAATCCTCCAACCCGGAACAGGTTTCGGTCCGATTTTGTGAACAGATAACAACTACTTTTTCCGGCATTACCAAAGGAAAAACTGTTTGAGATGCATCTTACCGTCCCCTCTCTTTTAACTGTGTTTGTTTTTTATCCATTATAACACTCGAGGCGTTTCTTTTACTAACTTAGGGTCAAAGATCTGCTCATCTGATAGAGGTGGTCATTAAAACGATATTAATCAGAGAGGAAGTACGGATAATTCTTTCCGGCAAGATTGGTTTTACGACCGAACGCCCAAAATTATAGAGTCGAGGCAATTAGTAAAGAACTTCGAAATTTCTTCGCTGTGGTGTAACCTGCGTGAGTCGTACCTGTAAAATAAATCTCGAAAATCGTCCCAATAATGACAGGTGTCGACAACCAGTCGAATTTTGACGGATAATACGTGGAAGCCCCTTCGTGAAATGTTTGTCGACTGCCGTTTCACCGCTAGAATTCGATTTAAGTTTGGCCAGTTCCAATGAATTGAAACATCTTTTGAGTATCGGATCAACGTAACTACTTTATTAAACAAAGTTTTTTCTTCTTTTCGGATGTTTTGATGTGACAGGAGAAAAGAGTAGTTTTATCTCAGTAGGATAACTAAATCCCCCTACGACCCTATGTGCATCCGATATTTGAGTTTTAAAGGTCAAATATCATGATAATAAATGAATACTTAAAAAACTTGGCTTCGTCCAGTGAATCGTTAATAAAAAGGAGGTTGAGGTCCGTTACGTCTTTAAGTTAGATGGATCCCATAGATCCTGTAGACAAGCGTTGTATCCGTCAATTACATTACATACAGCGATAGGCGATATTATGATTCCTTATGAGTTGTTTCGATAAATTGTTCAGCGAAGAAGGTATGGTGTAGTATGAGAATCCTTGACATATCGCAATTTAGATTAAATAAGTTAAATCAAGGGTATCTAACCTTTCTTCTGCGGTAGGCCACTGAAGTTCCAAGAAGGACGTCGCGCGTTCAGAATCTACCCTTTTAGGGTAGATTCTGAACAAGAATTGCTTTCCCCAGGAAGAATGGACTTGAAAAAAGGTTTTCCTGGCTGCGCACCATCTTGTGCAAAGTCACCCTTACCTGTTTTCCCGTGCAAAAATTGCTTTCTTAATTAGTTATCTAGCTTAACGATATATGATGCATTTAACTTAGAGAAAAGAATTAGGGACTTTGAATTTTTTTAATAATTGCAAAAACATAAGTTCACGGAAAATGAAAAAGATATTGATGAGCCTATCCCGTTGCATGGGCCACCCAGTTACTTCCAGAAAAATTAGAAAAAGAGATGCTAAGACTATTTTTATTCCAATATTAATGTTTGCTCGGAGAATACGCGATAGTAACCGATTAGGAAAATAGACCGTACCACATGCCACCTACATAACGGTGGTTAGTATGGTATATATGAATTAAATACTTTGGTAACAAAGGCAAACACCAAAGTCATTTCCTGTGACTTCGCACGTCGGCTACGAAGATTTTCATCCCACTCTAATTCTGGAGAAGTAGGAGTAAACTCCTTGATAAAAATCTTTCCAATTAGAATGTATAAAACGCACCTCCAGCATTATGTCCTCGGGATGCGCACGGTAAAGCCCTCTTTGTGTTCCTCTTCCTTTCTCTCCTCTCGCGACGGTAAAAATGCTCTCCACTCGCGATTATCCGAGAGAGCAAAAGAGAGAGAGGAAAATCCTGTCTCATTACAACGGCATTTACGTTTTTTGCTCCTCTTTCTCTCGCCACCCCCTTTGGGAAATTATTATTTTCCCCGCTCGAGGTATGTAGCCTCGGGTGATATCAGGTGGTTACTTGAAATGCCTTCTAAAGTGGGGAATGAGAGGTGAGAAAATGATGAAAGCCGCGAGGCATGTCGGGAAATGGTCCTTTCAAGTCGTGAGTGCTGTCCCGAAAGGTGTGAAGTCATCCCCAGCGAGTCTCATTAAGGTGGAAAGGACGGGGGACAAGGAGGAGAGCCGGGGGGAGGAGGAAGTTGGATGGAAAGAAAGACAAAAAACGGAGAACGGGGACCACTATATCTTTATCCGAGATGTCTTAACGATGTTTGCCAAGCCTCCAAATTGACGATCGCATCTGATTAAAGCTCAAAAAGCTGTCATCCTGTGAAGTATGGGCGCCCACGCTACGCAACCTCGAGCGTAAAATTGGAGACAGCAATCAGAGCTTCCAGAGGGAAAAACGTTTTTATAATAGCATTGCTTGTGTCTGAGGAAAAGCTTCTAGTAATCGTGCAACGGAGGTGTTGAGCAGGAACTGCGGCATCAGAGCCTCCGGACGAACGTAGCTAATTTCCCGGAGATTTTAACGAGTGGCTTTCCACTCCGTCCCACAGACTATTCCTATTGTTATTTTCAAATTTACTCTCGACGACAGCTTGATGGGCTATTGTAAAATGGAAACAATATAACTATAACGCAACGAAAAGTTCTGCCACTGCACAAACTAATTCACTCAAATAATATACGTGTACTAGATGACCTACTTTAGAATTGCCCCAAATGAAAGAAAGTAAGTTTTGTGACACGTGAACCATTATCGTCCATTATACCAAGAAGTTATTGCTGCAAGATTCCACCCAGGTAAAAATAATTTGTTTATTAAACTATGAGCAAACACAATTAATGGTCAGTTCATTCGCAAGAATATTGTATGCTACGTAACACTATGGCATTTATCAAAGTATGGTGATAATGAAGATATAGTAGTAATCATGATTACAGTAGCAGGAGCCCTATCTGCTATATTGAGCCACAAAAACAGTTTCCCTAACAGAGTAGGAAAATATGTAGTGCAGATCGAAGTGAAAGGAAAGCAAAACCAATCTTCTCACGAGCGATTACTAAGTATATTGATACAAGCTACTTAGAATTGAAATTCACGTTAAACATCTCTTTGTTCCAATGAAAATTTTCATTACGAAAATATATAAAGAGGTAAGCAAAATTTTTCAGCGTCTTAGAATAATTCGAAGGTTTAGAAGGTATAAAATAAAATGTTTACGCAATATTAATTTTATCTTTACTTCTTAAGAAGAATCTGAAAGCTAATTAATTGCTTCGCCTTCCAAATTGATGTTTAAAATTTATTTCGTCCTGCAAAGAGATATATGCTGAATGAATAAACACGTTTTAAACTTAGCTCAAAGTAACTTATTTCTCGCGAGAGATCAACGTAAATGGAACAGGTGGTTTGCTATATGCAGGTGCACTTCTTCGATTATTAACTGATGCCAATAATATATCTTATGAAAAGTTAACACTGTATAAATCAATATAATCTTAAAAATTAGAATTTACAACAAGGGGACAAAAAATTTTCGCCCCCGAGTGGGCTCGAACCACCAACCTTTCGGTTAACAGCCGAACGCGCTAGCCGATTGCGCCACGGAGGCTTACGAAGAAGATGATACTCAACAGGTAGAAAGTTAAGCATTCGCATGCTAATGGTGTGGGTGGATGACCCCAAAATGGCATGACATAATATCGAGGAAACCGCGGGAAATTTGAACTGTCATTTTTCCCGAACTTGTTTTCCAGCTGGCTTGTTTCACCCTACGAATGAAACACATCCAGAACTATTCGTAATTCAATTTTCATCCTTCTCTAAAAAGACAAACGTAGCTTCAAATCAAATTATAAAGTGAAGAAATTAAGAATGCTGTTTATAGGTTACTATATTTTACTATAAAACCAAATCGGATTTAAAACGCAATTAATATTTGCCTTCAAATGCTTTGCTGTTTTCGTCTTCTATATTAACTACACGATACTATAAATATATGCATACAGTTCTTTCCTCCCATTCCTTTGAGGGAAGGAAGCTAGTATCTGCTCTGCTTTTACTCAGTTAACTTTTCTTTCTATTCCCGTTACACAAACTATATTTATTTTGAAATATCTCAGTTCGTTATGGCTTCCTACCACAAAATCTTGCCAGAATCTATTGATAGTATAGATAAGATTGAAAAATACAAACATCTTCCCTCGGCATGAATAATCTATTACTTAAGTGTCTATTACTTAGTAATAATCTATTAAACATCTGAATATCGATTATGAGGACCTATCTGCATCTGACGTTTTTTAATTTATTCTTGAAATGTGCGTTAACATCATCTCAAGAAAAGTACTAGATGTTAAATTTGAAACACTGAAAAATGTGTATTTGGCTTTACCGCAGTGTTATATCAGATTTACTGCCAATCATTATGTTTCATGTGTATTAGCTAAAATCTTTTGATTAAAAATAAAAACTCAAATACATATACTTGACTTCTCTCAAGAAGCCCGATTGCTACGGTGCTACAAAACCAACATCTGAGTTTTTCTTATGTTCTTCTTTTTCCATAGGAGGTGACTACTGCCTCACACTACACGTTATGGAGGGAAAAGACTCGGACAAAAGCTTGCTGGTAAACAAGCGGTGTGCCTCTTTGGAAGACTGTACTGGAGATTCTACGGGTTGCGTTACAGCTTATGGACAAACGGTAAGACATCGTAAACTTTGCAACCACATATGCTGCAGAGGTTTATGACAGTGTAGATAGACGAATAGATAGTCCTTTTCACACTAATACTTTCCGCTTGATGATACAAACTTAATTCACAATAGAAAAAAGCCTCATATAATGACAAACATAGTAAATAGTTGACTGACAAATGAGTAAAGTGATGATATTGACAGCCTATGGGGAAGGTATTGATATAGACTTATTACTTTTGGGTATATCCATTACTTTTGGTACAGTAAAATCATCGTCCTACTTTTGGTAATAAAGTAAGGTGATGGTTTCGGTAACCTCTAGGAAAAGTTAAAAAAATTTCGATCACCGAAGCAAATTTCCCTTATACTGGAAAATTTTCCATCGCTCTTACACAGGAATTGGTTAGACTGGCCGGAAAGAATTTGATCGACGTTTAGAGTTAAATCCTGTGTACTAGTACAAACTGCATATTTAAGAGAAACTTGGTATTAAACGAATGCGATTGATGAAAATTTCATTAAATAATCTAGAACGAAGGTTTTCGCTGTAATTATCCATGTTGACTGCTTTCGGGCACAGCGTTGTTTGACTTCCGACCAGAAGAAGCCAGCAGAAGCGCTGGCGAAACGTCGTCGTCCTTCGACAAACAACGCTGTGTGCCCGAAAGCAGTCAACATTAAATAATCTAATCTAAAAACGCAAGGAAAACCTGATGGGGCAAGAGTAATTACTTCTAGTTATTTATCATTCGTCATTGGAACCAACCGCTTTGGCATGGTACTTCCGTATGTTTTTTAAGCATAGTGTTCCTTTCAAAAAATAAGAGTTTCATCTTGGAGAATTACTAAGTACATGCTGAATCCACGGTTAGTATTAATTTTCAAAAAAATATTCGTCTCGACCAGCGTTTCCCAATTTAATTTTTATAACGCAACTTAGGAACTTTAAAAAGATGTTGTGAAACCAGCATTTATCTTACTAATTTATTTGCAAACATCCCATCGACAGTCATTTGCCGATTACAATATTAACAATAAACTACCACTAACATCCATACCTGAACCGCAATCCTGGTATTTATAACTTGGCACGATAACCCTTGCTCCACCGAGGCCGGAAAATTTTGTTTAGAGCGTCAATAAAAGTACAAATTAATAAAAATAATAAATAGGTCGCTTTTAACATCCAATTTAATGCTCCAACCCATTTCCTTTAAATGAAAGGTTCAATCTATAGTTTTCCCTATAAAGACAGTTTCTTGTTTGTATCTTAATATTCTCGTGGAATCCTTATTTAAGTGGAAACGTAGAGCCCCTTAAGATATCATTAATGAATCACGGGTGCAGCTTAATCATCTTAAATAAATTAATTTTGTAATTTATTCTTCAATATTTATCCACGAAGTCACGACTGTTTACGGTTAATAGTTTCATCGTCTTAAAAACGTTTAACTATTTTTATTTTGAAACACATATCATCGATTAAAAATATACCGCCAGCCAAATATCACCTGCCAATGTGACCACATCCCCATACTGACCTTCTATCTAACGTAACCAATTATAATCGATCCCCATACAATAAATGTGAATTAATCATGATATTTTTTGCGTGAAATGTCTACACATATGAAGCAGATGCCAATTATAGTTTATCAGTCCTTTCAGATTTGATTTGGAATTGCGGAACTGAAAATATTAATTCACAAGTATTGAACATTCCAGAAACCTACACCATAATAGATTCGAATACATCATGAAATTAGGAAAGAAGTAGAGAGGTTCACATTTAAGAGAGGAAAACCGATTGAAAGAAACGATGGAATTTTTGTCGAATGTTTTGACGATTATTCGATTGTCTCAGACGATCACTACTCGGGCAGTTTATTGAATTTTCGTCGCGTCTTTCACTTTACCTTAGGAATTGGTAGACTCCCATCGGGAATCGAACCCGGGACCACTTTCACTGAAATGGAACGCGAAACCCACATAGCTAACCGGGAGCCCGGAATCATTCAATTGAAGTTATTCGGTTTCGAAACACTGTATTCAAATAGTTCGATTGAAGTGAATTAGATGATGCAACCCTCAAGAGCTCACGCTCCTCTCCTCTTGACCGCGCGGAGAGTAAACTTGCAAAAAAAGAATGAATTCATTCGGATAGCCATGTGGCCCCTTGTTGAAGAGAAGCGAAACAAAAATTGAATAGAACTATTGAATGAATTTATTCGGAATGAATCATTCGATTGAAATTATTCGGATAGAATCACTCGACTGAAATCATTCGGATAGAATCATTTGACTGAAATTATTCGGATAGAATCATTCGATTGAAATTATTCGTACAGAACCATTCGATTGAAATTATTCGGATAGAATCATTCGATTGAAGTTATTCCGTTTCGAAACGCTTTATTCAATTGTTCCCACCTCTAATGTTAAGTATGATGATGACTCACTGTAAACCTTCATCCATCTCCATTTCAGCAATGTATCTCTTGCTGTGACCAGCCATACTGCAATGATTCCGTGCCAAGCAACGAAACCAACGCAGTGTTCTACAGGTCCTCGGCATGCAGCAACGCGCTTGCCAACGGAATGCACAGAGCTATCTGGATGATCGCGTTGATGGCAACTTTGAAGATCTTCGGTGGTTTAACGTGACAACTCTGAAAATCTTTCGCAAGATTCTCGTCAGATTTAAATTCGATGAGAAGATTTGTGCTTTTCCAAAAAGAACAATGTAATTTATTTTTCAAGTGGATGTGACCCAAGTGCTTAATACTCCAAGTGACGAATGAATATAGAGCAAATATTTATACAAAGAAGCAATACCAAGTCCCCGCCTCACTCTAGTCATAATTACCGGTGACTGATTCATTCCGTAAAAGTGCTTGTTGGTGTACTAAATCCTGTAAATGTACCGCGAAATTCTACTAGTACCTGCTCAACTATCCATTCCTCTTATGAATATAAATGTATAAATAAATTAAATGTTAATTATCTACCCGATTACAAGGTTTCTCGTTGGAGGAATGAAGGTATTTTGTAGAAGATCCAAAACGGAAAACAAAAGGACGGATGATGAGAATATGGAAAGAAAAAGATTCAGGTCTCTCTTTGTGAATGAAAAGGGATGAATAAGTTTTCCGAAAGAGAGTTTTACATGAACTAGAAAAGCAATTACCTTGTATGCGGGTAAATATCAAATACTGCAAGATTATAAATGTGGGCCATAAATTCATCTGTGATTTGGGTGAAGAAAATGAAACAAAATGTTCCTGCACCCAAAGATAGTTAATCCTTGGAGGAAGTCTACGTTCTCTTGCGTTGTTGCATCCAGATCTGACTATAGACTGGAGCTGCATACACCATTTTTTCAATCTCTTAAAAAACAGAAATCAAATAGATCGAGATCTGGGGATTGCTATGACCAAGATTCGTTACCCATCCTTCCGTTACAGCAGAATTGTTACATTTACTATGACAACGTACCAAAGGTTTCTCAATATACATGGATCTGCTATTAGTTTAAGGGCCCCAGTTTAAAGGAAGTTTTGTTTCACTCACTTCGCCCAACTTATTATTAGTGAAAATATGACCCATATTTTGAAATCAGCCTGAATGCTCGTCTTCCCATTGTATCCAACATCTGTTGAATGAAACCAAAACATACGAGTATACTTATCACAAGTGTATTCCATTCAAACGTGTAACAGAAATATTTATTTACCTCCTGTCACATGACTTTAATCCGAATCATGTTGAACAGATGTTCATGCTTACTTTCATACCATTATTTCTTCCAGACTCCAGATGCTCGCTATCTTTCGTACATTAAAACTAATACGGAATCTCTACCGCATTTACAGGCCTCTCTGAGTATGAACTAAGATCGATTGATTTGCACTTCCCACCATCTGAAATGATGTTAAAATAATTTGGGAAGGTGCATCTTATCATTATTTAATGAATATGAATGTACCGTTTAAAGTATAAATGGTTATTGACTTTATATATTAACATTCTCATAACCTTCTTCATCACCAAAATACCATCAATATAAAACTTTCATTACGGATGGTATTACTGTCTGCTCTCTTTTGAATAAAGCATGATGCATAATATGATTACTGGGTTTTTATGTATACAATTTTAGTTGGGATCTAGTCTATCTGAACAGTCGCTGGTCAGCTGCAAAACTCTTTCGTGTGCGGATGAGGCGACTGGGCAAAATGAGGAGTGACGTAGACCCTTTCATACATAGTAGTAACACAAGGTAAGTTAATGTGGCAAAAAAAGGCAAAAGCGAGCTAATATTTTCCTGAAACCAACTCAATTCCTATTTTGGCAATTTCATGTCAGTCGAGACGCGGAATTTTCCGAATATTTAAATACATTTCTGGTATGAAGAAAAAGAAGTCTAGACTAGATAAATAGAATATCGACTTAAACATTTTTATTGCTTCACCTCTACCTTAAATTATATTTAATAGGATATTTCCTCAGTCTTTTTTCCCTTGATATACTTTCTTCCTCGTAGTATTTGACGCTTTAAAATGAAAATCTCCGCATTACACTGGAGTTCTTAACGCTATCCGAAGTTTTTTGAAATAGCGCCAAATGGTAGGCAAGAAAAGTGGGGAAACTGGTTAGTCGCAAAGGATTATTCACCATTAAGTTGCGTTTAAAATGCGAAGGGTAGACGATCAGCTTCTAAAGTAATGCAGTAACCTTACATTTTAAATTTCACTAGCGTTGGCAAAGCCGTTGTATTGAAACTCCTACCGATTGAATTTTCTTACTACGTTGGATCTTTGCCATGCAACTCAACGTTTCAACAGATTTCCAGAGCTTAGCTCTCCCTATGTGTAGTTTCTTCGCGTCGAATATCATAACGTTACCAAGCGAAGAACTTCAATATCATTGTACATACCTTTCAACTTTACCTTCAGCATTTAGTGACTTTATCGGTCTCGAAGGGCACCTGGTCAACACAAATTCCAAAATAGTCAAACCAATTTCATTCTGGAGACATATAACAATCATAACACATTTGCCATTAAAGTAATCAGCCCGGAGACCGGTTGGAACCTCGTCGAGAGGGGAATAAGGCTTATTAAGCAAGATGAGTGAGGTAATTTTTCCTTGCTTTCGTCACCGAGCCAGAATGTTATAAACGGGGCAGGTCCAGGTTACGCTACACACACTAACCACTCCGCCACCATGGGTGGTAGAAATTATTATATCTGATACCACAAATAGCCTTTCTACGACTTTAAACTTATAGCTCACTCAAAAATAACATCTATGTTACGCAAATTATTTCCATAATGGCTCCTCATGAACAAGAAGGAGTCCAAAAAGTGTGTGGAATTAAGCTTAACCACTCGGCGATAATATAAAACTAAAATGAATTCCAGATATATGAAATAACAGCCTTCGATGTACATAATAATGAAAAGGTCTCGACAACCTCACGCGCGCAACAATAAAAAGTCAAATTAGCTTAGATAGATACGACAAAATGCTTCTTCCGGAAAATGTTTGAGCGCCCAACGTATTATCTTACAAAGCACAGACAAGAATTTGAAACGTGAACATTTTTGAAAAACACCTTTAATTAAAGGAAATTGCTTCATGAAAACAATCCAAAAGAAATACATTGAGCCCATGAATAGTTCACATGTGAGTGAACACATTCTAGGCAGAACAAACGCCTGTAAGTGAACATTCAACATGCAATAGCGATGACTTTAAAAATGTAAATATTGGAAGTTGAAAGAGTTTCCCGGAAAAACATAAATGATGCATAACGCTATGATTGGAAATGAATCCCAAATCACACAGCTCTACTTACCATTGATGTTGCTTCAACGATCGTTGTCGGCAAATCAAAAATGAATAAATAATGGTAAAATGTTTCGCGATCTAAAACATATGTTATAATACACGGATTTATCAATACGCTGAAACCGATTCTACACGTAATAACACTAAAAATTCGCAAAGCCTTAGAACAGCCATACTGATAAATGTCCACTATAATCATTGATATCACGTAATGAGTTATTTATTTTTTATTTACAAATTTTAAGAGAGCACATTTATGTACCATGTGAAAACAATTCTATGCACCTGACATACAGAAAATAGTTACTAATGTGTAATGACCTAAAATACCATATTTATTCTAACATTTATCTGAATCTTCATATTTCTCTGAATGCATCACGAATTCTATACCTGTAGATGTCATCAAACTTTCGGGTGAAATGAAAGAAAATTTATTTTAATTTTATATTATAAATGCTCCTCCACCCCCTCTGTTGTAGTGTTATATATTCTGTGTTTTTTCTCTTTGAGTCACCTGATGATGCAGCCATGCTGCGAAACCATGGTCGTGAGTGTATGAATCTTGTGGTTTAGTAAAGGTTTTGGTTAAAATGGAGTTGTTTAACGTTAATTATTACCACAAAGTTACTCCTGATTCTGTGTCGTTGAACGATAGAATAGTTTGTGATTTTATACGCTATCACGTTGTTGGCATTAAACTCTAAAACGTTGTTTATTTTTTCCTGTTATCACTAATGTATGAATTTTGTATGAAAATGTTGTACGTAATAGGTAAGTAGGGATTTAACTGTGAAAGATGAATAAAGTTTAGCCATTAAATTCATACGCAGGTTAACTTAACGATTAACTTAACTTTCCAAACTCAATACAGAGAACGAAAATCCTCAAACTTTGCTTATCATCAAATACCCTAAATCCTAAGGTGACATTATGTCGGTTTGTTGACACATATACAACTTTATTTGTCTAAAATGTTGACCTCTATAATTTAGCGTCTGAATAAAGTTGGCGGAAAGTAATTTTCACTTTTCACTTGGTAAACAACGAAAAATCCGCTAGTAATTGATAAGCTACTGCGGAAGAAGATGAAATATTACTCGTGCAAAGCTTGGCAGCACATGCTTTAAAGTACAGATAGGATATGAATGCACTCCTTGTTAGAGCATTGACTCAGTTCAGTAGACAAAAAAAATATATGAAATTAGAACGAAACGAGTTTATGTCTGTAAATTTATCAGCCCGAATGGTTATAAGCTCTAGCTACAACAATCTTGGAAGTGGCGAGAAAGCAAAATGTGGAATCAAATAGTTTTTCCCTCCTTTCCTCTCTGAGCCAGAGTCCTTTAAGTGGAAAAAGCCCACCTAAGAGCTGCTCAATGACTCTATGAATGGCACTTTTCGAAGCATTCGATATGGAAATGCATAAATGAATGCCATTATTCAGCATCATCATATCTCATCCTTAAAAACATATCATCGCTGCCACGAACAAAACTTAGACAAAAGCAAATGAGAAGTACATATTCCTTCATCCTGTACCAAAAACGAGCAAGGAAAAATGATTCATTCATCAAGATCTTGTAGCAAGAACACCGAAATGATTGCAATCTAGATAATTCCTCAGAGTACAATTAACCTCATAGTAAAGCGGCCAGCGAGTCGAGCAAGAGGAAATGGAAAGAGCAAAAAGGCTACCAAGAATAGAGCACAAGCTTTACGTTGAAAATCCCTCTCTCTAAAGAATAAATCGAACCTTTCAAGGTAGAACTCCCGGAAACTTAATTACGTAACCGAAGGGTTTAAATCCCCTGGCTCCCCCGCTCTTACCCCGGAAATTCCCACCCACGCATCCCCACAGAACGGGGATTTGAACCTATCCGCAAACGCGGAGTCGCGAAACTGTTCCATCGAACCGTAATTTCCCCACCTTCGGAATGAGTCACCGACGGCGGTGGGCGGGTCGTGGGAGGACGGGCGGTCGAATGGGACGGGAGGAAGATAAAGGGACTTCGGGCGGAAGATAAAATCGATCGAGCTTTTTTTCGAAATGGGTCGGATCTCCTGTGACCTTGTTCGCGGTGGTAGGAAGTATCTCGTCGTAATTTTCCACTTTTGAAACGAAAATTCTATCTGAGGACTAGGGCGGGATATTCGCTCTCTGGATGGGGGATTCACTTATGGTGAAATGTCGAGGACAATCGATTCGCTAAAGTAATTTTGAACCATTCCGCCAGTCGCTGTATGCCTACCGAAAGGGTCCAGCATGAACATAGATTGCGTTTCAGAATACTTTTAGCAGTGCTCTTTCAGCAAGTTGAACATAGACTCACAAAGCACCAATGCAGCCGGAATCGCACTCACCCCTCTGTTCTACCCCTGGTACATCCGGGATCGTCTTGATCCTATCAGCAGCCAGCGTAATGCAATGCACTACTGGAGTCTCCATGTTTGTCTTTGGTGTTACGTGTCCGTCTATGGAGGAAGTAGTCTTGAATTCGATGCCAAAAGACGTCTTTATTCCGACTTTAGGAATTTTTAGACTTAGGAGCGGTCTTCAATAGTAAACGCAACGCCTTGGCCAATGAAGTGTCTAAAGCGAAACCGAAAAATAAGCGTAAGAATGATCGAAGAAAATAAGCAACACTTCTGCTGCTAATCAAATCATAAATTTAAGTAGTATATCTAGAAGGGAATTCTTCTTTCTTTGTACCACAAGCTTTCTGATACCAGTATATTCTATTACTATTGAAATATTTATTGAAATCTAAAAAATATCGAGTTTCATTCATTTAAACATCATTTCGAACAATCCTTTATTTATTAACTAACTTCGCTCACAAGCCAGAAAACTCTCTCTTTAATTTCAATATACTTGAATTCAACCCTTAAAAGCTCCTGTAGGTATAAATCTCCCAGCCATTACCAATAAAACCGGAAATAACAAGCAGTAATTTAAAAAAGTGACCAGAGTTACGAAATAATGATTACGCCCATATAACCTGATTTCCCTCGCAAAAAAATACCCGAAGAAGGGAAGACGACCTCAGACATTTTCCATACCCGGAGATATTCCTCCTCCTCTCTTATCTCCGATCGCCTGGCATTTAGACCACCTTCCGGACATCCTAGCAATTATTTCCCTTTCCGCGAAAGACGGGAGAGCTGGGATCTCTTTAAGATGGGCCTTAGGCCTTAAATCCTTCCTGGATGGTCGCGATATGTCTCCGCAATCTACTGCGCGGGATCTTTTCCCCCTTGCTTCTCCTCCACCCCGACCATTTTCTGAGTGGGTGAGGCATTCACAAGGGCGTGAAAGGGCTGGAGGAGGCGCGGGGGCGGTCGAAATCAACCATTTCAATCTCGCCGCATTGCATAGGGAAAAGGTGGAAGGAGTAGTTCTTAAAAGCTGTTTCGTTTACCTCGCGTTGGACTCCCAATAGCGGCAAAAAAGAGTATCGAAAAGGAAGAAAATCTAACAGAAATGAATCTCTTGATCTGGAGATACTTGGAAACACCGAAATGGTAGGAAAGGGGACGACAAAAAATAACCCCCATTCGTCACTTTCAGGAGCTTTTGAAAGAGAAAAATATGGGACGCTAAAGGCATCGTCTCTGCCTTTCGGATAATGCGAAAGAATCAGGGGGATTAAACGGAATTTGATTTATTCAGCGCACTTGGGAAGCGAGAAATAAGGATTCTGCAAATGAAAAGTCATAAATAATCAATGATTTCTTGAGTTTCCCCGAGAGATGTATTTTTCAAGATGGCGACAGATGCGAAATTCTTACATTCCCTTGATATATAAGATCATAAGTCATTGATGTCTTATTACTACAAGAAGTAGTCTGTGGTGTCAGTTACAGTCATAACTCACGAGAAAAGCGAAGCAGATTCATGAAAGTTCGAAGAAACCTTATACACTACCGTACATGTTCCATCTCATACCATATCTTATGTTTCAAAAGCACCTATGAAAAATTTTCTTTTAAGAATAATTTTTCGACTACCCTTGTAGACTTAAAGTTTGTTGAAGTGTAAATGAGTAAAGATTCGTAATGAGTATGATCAGATAGTAGCAAATTTTCTAACGATTTGAATTGAATAAATGACAAGAATTTTATAAATGTTTTTTCTTAAAGACACGAGTGTATCCAACCATCTATGCGAATTATAATGTAAGGAAAAATATTTCAAACCGAAATGAAACGTTAAAATCCGCCGTAGGATGCTTATTTTTTAATTTAGCGTGAGTTTCATGAAATATATCGTATTATTGGTATAGATTTTTGTTTCTTTGGATAAAAATGCTCCGGTACTATTACATATTTCCCTACTGCAATGTTTAATTTCATATTTATAAACTTTCATATTTTTAAACGCTTAATCAATTACAAATCGAAGCAGCTGCTTATCAACCTTGGCGAAATTCCTTTATTTTTGCTGCCTTGGGACTTAGAAATACAATAACACCACATCATCAACTTAAATTTTGTATTAAAAAACTATATGCATCGTCCGGGGTCAATTTCTTCTTTGCGAAGAATAGAAGGTTAATAATTTCAATAGTTTTGATATTCCTTTATATCCAAAAATAAAACGGATGGATTTTGTATTCTCTGATTCTCCGAAAAATGTTGTTCGTTAGCCAGATTTTCGGTCAGCAAGCCATTAAAATTCCTCATAGATTAGAGATAGATTCTTCACATAGATTTATTACTTGGAAGCAAGCATACGACAGCATCCTCTGGAAGGATTCCCTGAGGAGACACAAAAGATAATCGCTGCCGATCCTTCTTCTCGCTCTGTCTTTCCAACTTAATTCTTTCGGGAGTAGGTTCACTTTTAGAAAAAGTCTAGAAAATCTTCCTAGCAATAGCCCTACCGAAATATCGCTATCGAGTTTTTTGCTCGAGGCCCGCCACCTATCAAGGAGACGCGGAATTTAAATTTCAAATCTATGGAGACGAGAGAAAGATATCAATCGTCTATCCTCGTCCGCGCTTTCCAGCCAACAAAAGTAAATAAATTCACCGATCCTCGTGCATAAAAAAGGAAGGTGAAGAATAAATATGGCTTTTTCTTTTTCAAAAAAAAGGAATAGGAAACCTTTTCTCGTCCTGCTATATCCAAGAGCTTTATGCTAACGAACGGCTCTCAAATAATCCTTTTTCAGAGGGTATAAATATCCGGGCTTTCTCCGAATGCCTCAATTTAAACGCTTTGAGTTGATAATAATCTACTTTATGGCTAACTTGGGGAAAAATTATGTTCGAGGGATTTATAAGGAAATAGACGCTGATCAAGGTTCGAGGGAGCGTGAAGTTCTCTTGACGCGAGGAGTAATGGAGCTTATATTCGTGTATAAACTCCAGAAAACTACGAATGCCTTTTACGCTTAACGGCTAAAGAAACTCCCCCGCTTTCCTGTAACGCGACAGCGATGCCAAACCCCTTTCCCTCTACAATAGAGGCATGCGTCTAATAACATAGGTAACAGTTTAAACGTTCCCAACAAAAACTAGCACACAGCAGAAAGGCTAATGAGTCTGCCTAGTCTTTCAGCCTTCTGCATGTCAATTTATGTATTAAGAAGTTGTCTCAACTCAGCTCGCTTTTCTATCATGCTAAGAAAATATTGTGCACTAACTGAAATTTCCAGCATGAAACGGATTGATGCATGCAGAATAATATTATTAAATTTCCTTGAATTGTTTCGACACTCAAACTATAGATCACTAGCAATCAGAATTTTTTCTTAATTCCACCAACTAATACTAGGGCAACCGGATAGGCAAGTGGACAAAGCGCTCGGCTTTGGTGAAAGCGCTCCTACTGTCGGATTTTTTATTATGAATACTCGAGTTTGGAGTCGAATAAAATCTAAACCAGGACTCTCACAGAAAATCTGGTTGCACCAAAATTTTAGCTTGTTTTATTCTACGCTTCACAGTGCAATGCAAAAATTTTTGTCTACATCCGGTTGGTATGTTATTACAGGTAGAACGAAAAAAGTGCCCGTTTTTTCGCGCTGTTTACCGGAGCGCTTACTTTCAAAATTGATATCTTAAAAAGTATAAACGCAATTGATACGAAATTTTGACGTAATATGAGAATACTAATGTTTCAATTAAATAAAAAGTTTCAAATTAATTCTGTCATGTGATAAGAAGTTGTTATCGATTATGTAAAACAACTTTTTCTCGGCAATGGATGGACGTAAAAACTCGGGCTAGGTCTCGTTATAAAGCTCTTGGTAAGAATTTTCACAAACAATAACTTCGGTTAACTTCAACTAGACGATTTATTTTATACGAATTAATATTTAACAGGACTGTAACAAGTAGGTTCGATTTCCTGTACTTGCGAAATGATCAGCTGTGGAACCATTTAAACATTACCACTAGTCTTACTCGATAATGCTACATGTTTTAAATTATGTGAAATATTGTCCGAACATAACCCATGGATTGTGTTCAGTTAATCATGAGGGAAGCTCGATAGTTAAAACGCAACGCTGTGCTTTCTGTACTTTGTGATAAGTAAACATAATCGAAAATAGTCCATAATTTACCTGCTTATCTATGTTGATTTCATTCAGACCTATAAACTCATTTTGTCTTTTAAGAATAGCGAAAAGGGGGACTCAATTCAAATAATAACATAAGCCGTTAAGAGTATGACTCTTAAACGTCTAATGACTTGAAAAAAATTAGAAAATTAGATTAAGCATCTTCAATGAATCGTCCTTCTATTTATATTTCAATTGATCTCGTAAGGCCATTTATTCTAATTTACCTTGGCCACAAAATAAATTCTGGGAGGGATAAATATGGATCTTGGGTGCATCTCTCATAGAATCAAAAATAAAAATAATTTTCCACGGGTAGTCTTTATATACAGGATTGTCTTCACTTGAAGAAATTTTGAAAGGTTTGTAACAACCAGTTCTCAAGTTTTAGGTGAACATACTCGTACATATCCACCCGCATAATTAAAATATATGCTTAAAAATAGGAATTTTGAATGAGAAGTAGCTAACAGAAACGTAATGATGTCAAAAGGAAACCACGAAGGCGATGAAATGAAAATAATATCAAATGTCACCCTCATCTCTCACAAATAAATTTTCTCTGAGTTTCTCATAGCCAGATGTGGAAATCATACTGTTTTTACACTGAAATTTCTGACATATATGTCTGACAACGTCTGGGAGTTTGATCTCTTTTAATTTACTAAATCAACAACAGAGGTTGGAAAATAAATGTTAACCAGTTTCTTTGGGCTGACAACGTGCAAAATTTTTATTCAAAAGATGAAGCATAGGTTCTGTTAAAATTTGTGAAGGAGGTAAAATTAAACAGAAAAAGAAAATCCGAATTTCTCCAAAAGAGACTTGTTGGGTGATGCAGGATTTCTTGTCATGGAAGAAGGAACGCTATAGCGGAATTTGCTGCTAGATATTGTTTCCTGTTCTTTAATTACGTAATCAGAGTTTATTATTTAAAAATATAGACAGCATCCAAGGTGGGATTCAATTTAAGTTAAATAAAATTCAGCTAGTAGTAGTAGTTATCTTAAATAATGCCTCAACAGCTATAGTCGTTTGTCGTACCACAGTGAATCGAACCCCAGAATCGCTGTCTCATAAGTTGAGCGCGTTACCCACAAGGCTATTCGGAGGTCACGGACTGGAAAGCTTCCAAGCATCCATATCTCAAGAAGTCAAACGACCTCTTAATGAGGATTGAGGTAAAGGTGTTAAATTTTGCACAATGAAGTTATTCCTTGACCTCTTAATGTTTCTTTAGTTAAATATTTATAAGATTTTTGACAATATAATGATGTATGATAATTTTTAATACAACATCACACCATTTCTTGACTAAGGGAAGGTATTTAACTGAGCACGGAAAACCGCCCGGCTGAAAACCTAAGGAGAAACAGAAGTGAATAACATGGATGATTGGCATTCGAACTCAGGTCCCCCACTTTCCGGAGACGCTTTCTGACCATTGAACTACCATGCCCACTCAATTCTACTAAATTAACGGGATGCATTTGTGAGGAAGGCAAGTGGTGCTCCACACGGTGGCACCAGCGACCGCCAGTGGTCCTCATCGAAGCGGTCGACTCACAAAGCAGTATTTTGAGGATTTCCCCGAAAGAAAATAACAAGGATGAGAAGGAAAGATATTTAAAAAAGCACAGGAAAGAGTACGGCTGGAAACCCAGGTTGCCAGGTCTGGTTCCCACTTGCCCGGAAAGTGGGACACCAGGGTTTGAGTCCCAGTCATGTCGAAGTTTTCCACTTCTGTTTCTCCTTGGAATTCCTGGAATCGATAATTGATCCTAATACGGAGAGAATGACCTAAGAAACTAATTTTCGAAGTAAAACTGTATGAATATAAGAAATTTTTGACAAATACTGACGCCATTTTATTTCCATCGAATAAAGAGTTTCTGGCCTGTTCTGCGAAACGAAAGTGATTCCATGTTCTTTTACAACATTCCATGATCTATTCAATAATTTCAAATCAATATAAAATCGATTATTCATTGAATTCTCTTCAGAAAATTCTTCACAATCATTCTATTTCATACATTATCTAAACGTCTAAAATATCTTTTATGTAACTTTAAAGCGTCAGAAGCTGGTAATCAACCAATTTTATCTGTACCAAATCTCGTTTTGCACGTACACTAACGTATGTAACAGTGAATCACCTGAAGTTAGTTAAAATTCGCTCCAAAATTTTTTCAAAAACGGACTTTTATTTATATCTTGAATATTTATGTTTAAATGTGTCTCTGTATATGGTTGGGAATAGAAGGATTCAAGGTTTTAAGGAAATATTAACGGAATAATTGGAAAAGAATAGTTCGGTTTCCAGAGAAAAATAGGACAGAGAAACAAGGAATGTAATTGAGGCAATGAGGGTAATTCTGAAAGAAGCCCGGAATTTAAACAATATGTATATGTATGTTTCATTCATTTTGAAAAGGCTTTCGATAGAGTCCAAATACCAAAACAGACGGTAATGTTAAAGAAAATTAGGTTGAACTGGAAAGATAGGCGTTGGGTCCAAATTTGTACGTAAGTGAAACAGCACGAGTTATAGTAGCTGATGGGGAATCGGGATGGGCAGAGTTGGGAAGGGGTAAGATAAGGATGTCCACTATTACCATCGCTTTTTAATATATATGCAGAGGAAATGGAGAATGAAGCTTGGGAAGAAACAGACAAAGGATTTTAAGTTGGCGGGGTAGTGATGAAGTCAATAAGATATGCAGACAATAAAGCCATTGTGTGCGAAAGGGGTTTACAAATACTAGTAAAAGCATTAAACGGAAAAACAAGGGAATTTGAAATGAAAATAAACGTAAGAAAAAATTAAGGGTTGAGATTTTCCAAAGGAAAACGGTTAAGTTAACGATCAGGGTGGATGATGAAAAACTAGAATTTCTCATAAAATGTAACAATGTTTCGTTTGCATTTTTTACATCCTTAACATTATGAATATTATCACTTCATTTTTCGATTTGTTCAGTTATTTTAACCCGGGCCTGTTCTTATTCCTAATGTTTGTAATTTCACTTATGTTCGACTTATTCCTCTTTGTTTAGTGAATTCTACCGCTGGACTCAGACGGAATGTTTTCGTTATTCTTGTTTAGTAAATTAAATGATGAATTTGCCTGATTGGATGTTTGGATGATACTGTAAACGAACGGGACAAGTAAGGAGCTTACCCCGAAATGAAATAATGGCATGTGTTTATATTTATTTTTATTAATATATATATATATATATCATCATCATCATCATCAGCCATTTTCAATCCGACGTCGGATTGAAAATGGCTGATGATGATGATGATGATATATATATATATATATATGAAATCCCAAAGTTGTCGGATTATATGTAATAAAGGGGAAAATGTCTACTTCTTTGTAATTGTAACTTCTACATATGTGCCAGAAATAGTAGTGGTAGAGTGAAATAAACAAGCTCGAACACTCAGGGCACACACCAAAAAGAAAGAAAGGGAAAAAGCAACCCCTCACTTTTCTTCAAGCGTGGGCTGTAGTGAAATGAAGAAAATTCGCTGTAACTTTATTGCACAGGCGTGATTTAGGAGTAGGACCTTATCACGGAATCTCTTACTTCACATTGTAGGGGGGATGCTAATCACGATGCACGTTTCGATATTTTGCGACATTCTCGCACGTCGATAAATTAAACTGGTCAATATGGACCCTTCTGCAAAGCGTGGGGTGCAAAATTTATAACTTCAGTGCACGACACTAATTAAAGGCTTGTCTGCACATAGGCCCTTGTTCGGCTGACGGAATGCATCTTCTCCCCTTGCAAAACAGCGATAACAGATTTACTTTACAACCCAGCTCGCTACCTGCTCCCTTTCCCAAAAGCCGTTCTTTCCGCCCTCCTTTGTCTGCCGTGCACACTCGTAAACAACAGCACTCGTGCACACTCGTAACAACCTAAAACCATTTGCGATTCTTTGAACTTGATTTCGATATTTACAATTAAAAAAAGTCAGCCAAAATTATGCACAGCAGTTAAAACGAAAAATTGTGACAAAAAATGAAATGGTTTTATTGATTCCGGAATTTTAAACTTCTCCAGGCCACTGCTTACCTAATTGTACATAAGAATTTGCGCCATTGAAAATGATTCCAGCGCGTTAATGTTACACATTGAGTCAAAGTAAACCAAATTTTACGGAAAGTGCATACCTTCAATTTTCTGCGAAATTCTTCAATTTCAACTCGATACGGAACCCATAAGACGAAATTCGTCAGGTGAAAACTGACGCAGCGTTATAAAATGTCATTTTCCATTGTGCTACATTTTAAACCCCACAGTTAGGTATATGCATTATTTGCATAAGAATTGGCGGACCCTTATTTTAGAGCAAATTTTTATCTTAAGCGAGGAAGAAAGAGAATATCGACATTGAACCGGTCGAAGGACGGCAAACATTTTGTGGCAAGTGTCACATTAAGGACTCGTGCACCAATTTCGGACAGTACCTTGCGATTTATTAACGGTTAAATACAATCATAAATTGAATTTTTACCGCTGAATTACTCTTGAAAGTAACTTACCATTATTAAAGCACAACGTATCTCAATATGCTCCGCGTACTTTAAATGGGATTTTAGCGCGCATTATAGATACGCATGTATAGAAAAAGAGAGTTTGCCAAAATTAACTTGTAGATTGATCTACATGGTATTACCTTAATTTCGGACAGTACATGTATATTGCGATTTATTATCTGTTAAATGCAATCATATCGGCTATGATAATGAAAAAAGTTATATCTTAAGGGAAAATTGGGAATTAGAAGCGATTCTGTGCTTCTCTCATTTAAGAAACAAAGAATTTAATAGAATTGAATTCTGCTTACATCATGTCATTTCTATCAATGTAATTTTTTTTTCTGTTAAAAAACTGAAGAAAAATGTCTTGCGAAAATGGAAGGGAACGAGAGAGTTTTTGGAAAAATGCACTGAAAAAATAGTCTCCTACAATTTTCGTCATACTTGTGTAAGGGAAGTAAACTCTCTCTGGGAAATTTTCGACAAAATGCTGAATTTTATTTTTTTATTCAAAGCTGTTAATTTTATTAAACTGGCTGAGACACAAAAAATGTTTCAATCTATCTTTTACTCGAGCAGTTTGTAAATACATTCTTTATATCATTGTCCTCTACCACTGCATGGGGTAGAATTTGCTTCACAAAGATATCGTGTGATATAACCCGATAAATGGAACGGGAGTGCACTGAGGCATCACGACACACTGACTTGCTAGAGGGGATTATACCTACCATATGCAGTGCACAAAGTCAGACTAGTACACATCTCTCCAAAGTTGTTTTTGAACATTTTAGGAAATTAGTAGATCAGTCGATTTTAAGTTCCTAAGAATATTTATTTTATTGTAGAATTAGCTTATGATAATTTTTTCTCAATACATACGTCAAATATAATAATAATAATAATAATAATAATAATACGTATTTATT
>KZ308536.1:447553-470252 GCA_000376725.2 Ladona fulva
TATATATATTGATTAATAGTGTAAATTCCTCTACAGTTTCAGCTTTTAAATAAGATTAAATACGTAAATTAAACATATATACAAATTAATTTAAATATTTATTCTTATTAAATAGTTGAAAAATTAGATGGATTTGTACTCTTTCTCAACTTTTCAGAAAATCAGACTGCTTAAACGGTGGGCATTGTCGATTACATCAACGTTCAAAATCTTTTTACAACTTCACGAAAATTACCTAACCTCGACAATTTTCCGCTATTTTTCCTATCTCGCGCGAATCTCATCCGCACCGCGGCTCTCCGCCCAATGTCAGACCACTGCCACGCATTGAGAGATTGGCAAAATATTTATTACGCAAGCCCCGCCTATACCATCCAGCAACCAAAGTGGATTGTTTTGGCACTAGTCCAATCGCTCGCCGACTTTTCCCTGTGGGAATGCACGGATTCCATGAGAGGAGATAAGGAGCTGAGCGCTCACCTGTGTTTTCCCGGATTAGACTTTTGCCTAAATGAAGATATGCAGGGTCAGAATGATATTCTCGCCCACGATTACCAGTCGGTGGATGCCATACCGACTTTATACGAGTTTGCCACCCTATTAATCGTTGAAATTCTCTCTTCCGACTCATATTTCAACTACACTAGCAAACGATATCGTTCCATAACGCCGCAGTTTCTGTAATATCGTTATGATTGTGGTTGACTCTCTTTCCCACAAACATGGAATTAATCTCGGCTTGAATGATTGTTACACAACGCCGCGATAGATGAAACAATTTTTTGTTTCGACTGATACTTCGCTCATCTCAGCTGCAATATTAACTTCGAATATCTCGCATTATTCACTAATAAAGATCACCGTTCGTCCAATTGTCACTCACCCGTAAAATAACAGGTCTTTATTTCCGGGTTCTCTATGTGTTTTGATTCAGGCCCAGTAACTATCCGATCCGTGCTAGTGTTGACGCCCTTTGATTGCTACGCCCTTAGGCAATCTATCTGAAGCCAGTCCTGGGTGGATGGAACCTGGGGAGGGTTTAGCGCATCACGAAATAAGCCGGAAAAAAAGGAAAGAAGAGAGATTCGACTTCTCTCGAACGGGATGCGATCGCTGAGGGAGATTGCAGAATTATTCGGAAAAGTCTAACTGGAATTCTCGCGAATGAGCGGAATAGGTTGGTTATCTGCGACGAAATCTCCTCTTTTTTTAAGCCTCGATTTAACAGGATTGCCGCATCCAGGAAAAAAAGAGGCGGTGCTTCACGGTGAGAAAATCTCTTTGCGGCGTTTTCGATGGGAGGTCTGAGAGAGGTTTTCCATTTCGTTTTTCTAATCGTCTCTGATAAGAAAATTCTCATATAACATTATTCCGTTACTTGGCTTAAAAATTCTATATCACGGCAGAACGTCTTACTCGTAAAAATCTACTTTATCTCAAAACATACTCCTAACAATATGTCAGTTCCGACATTACTTGAATCCACGTGACACAGCTAGCGACCTCTGCTATTCAAATTTATAAGTAAAGTTAGGCTTGACTAAAAGGAATCCCATCAAAAGCTGATGCCTTTGAAAGCAACCTTTAAGTACTCCTGATGATGCCCTAAAGGACCAAAGCTGGTTAAGGACATAATTTTTCTTGTTAGTGGTATATTTGTTATTTGTTATATTGGTGGCTTTCCTAATATAAATACAGAAATTAGCAACTCTTAAAGTTCATAAGAAACTCTGACACAACGAGTATTTTTATTAGTAAACTATCACTGTGAATAAACACCCATTTATAACATCAAAAATGTCCAAAGAACGAATCCAATGAGGTCTATTTTCTATTCTTAAAATATAATTATCATAATGATATCATTTTACCCACAAAGCATTCAGATTTAAAGGTATACCTTTAAATCTGAATGCTTTGTGAAAACAAATTATAATTTGTTAATTTGTATTTGCGTAGTCTTTCAAACTTATATTATCAATATTTTAAGATATGAACATCACTGGAAAATTGCTTTCATTTCCACGAAGTAAGCATAAGTTAAAAACCTCAAGTTAATTTTCCACTACGATACTAATTTCCAGGAAAATGAGGACGAGAGGTAAGGAGACAAAATATTTTTTCTCCAATATGAAAACGGATTTTTAGCACAAAAGTTTCCATCGAGAGCTAGAGAAAGGAGAAAATATCCACGTATCTAAATGTAGCATATTTATCTAGCATAAATGACGTAGGATTTTATAAACGACAGCTTTAAAGGGATGATTATTAACTTCTTTGAACAAGAATAAAAATCAATGTTATTCATGTATAGCAGCGGTGAAAGTATAAAACAACAAAACAAGTCTCGTATAACAATGTTCTTATATTCGGTAGCTACAGAACTTTTCATCTCTTATCAATACACAAACAGTCACTGAAAATATTTAATACTATACTTCAATATCATATGTATATTACTAACTGAAATACTCGGCGTTTTCCTGGTAAAAAAAACAATCTATCTATTAGGATAATTTTTATCTGGCGTCTAAGCATAGACTTCTAATTGTTTATTCATTCAGATGCCAATTACATTTAAAATCACAATTGCAATTTTAAAATATACCATTTCTATTTCTCCCCTGAAATTGACTTATATGTAACATCCACCACTGCCAACACGACTTTAGGTATTTAATACAAGAAAATGGGAATAAAAAACTGCCTCGCAAATTTAAACCAAAACAAGTTCGACACCTACTGAAAGTTCAATTATTCACAGTTGGATGACAATCTAGGAATAAATTGTAAAATTATATTTTCGAAACCATGGCTTACGTCACGGTTCGTTTGCGATCTAACTTGTTTCGACCTTACCAACATAAATCACCCTCTAAACTTACAATAACAAATGGAACTACGCGACCAGGACGGGGACGTTAAAAAAATAACCATGTCGTACATGACGGAAGACGTCTTACAATTACAACAGCTTCGATGGAGATGTAGAAGAAGTTGAGACTATGCGTGGAAAACGATTTAGCCTTGATTGATATTCAGGAAGGAGGACGACAATATGGAGAGTTGAAGAGGCCATCGACTTCGCCAGAGAATGGATAAGGGAAGAGGGGCCCAACGATGGTCGGCCGAGACGCAACAATTTGATTGATCATCCACCCAGAAATGGATTCTGCCGTCCTTGACGCATAACCAATACTGATCCTCACCCCTCCGATATCATTCCTTCGCCAAAGCTATCTTATCATTGCATCATCTAGCCATAACCTCGCGCCCATTGCGTCTCGATCCAAAGTTATGTTCACCGAGCACCACCGGATTCTGACACTTGGCCACCCTTAGGAAGCAGTATCTGGCTGTGACTCATTTAACTTAAATTTTAACTATGTTGTTAAGAATTTCGTCACGGAGCGTTGCCTCCTAGTAAAGCTAAAATGAAGGCATGTGTAACTTAATAAAAGATATAGGAAATCATCAATAGTACTATCTGAATAATAACACTATTTGAAGGAAACCCTATAACAAAGCTGTATCTTTCTGAAAACTAACATCCAATACAAAAGTTAAAGAAAGGAATCAGGACTGATTATAGTATTTTGTCAACCGAGAATTGCTTTCAATAACCTTTACTGGGGTAAATTTTCAAAAATTAGAAGACATTAATATTCCATCTGAGCTGCAAATAATATTAGTTTCACGAAATAAACACATGTAATATGAAATATACATTGCAAAGAATAGCTAAAGAGAAGAGAAACCAGGGAGGGATATCTTTTTGTCCCAAAAAATTTCGAAACAAAATTATACAAAAAGCCAATCAGTGTAGAATCAGTAAGGAGACAGTTACATTTATAGAAAGAGGTAAAAATTCCCCATTTGGGACAAAACTGAATGATATAAAAATACAGAATATTTTAGAAAATACCCTGATAGAATTGACTAACATTCCATCAAATCTGAGAATAAAGAACACAACTCAAGAAAGCATTATGGAAGAACTATTTCTGAATGGATAACATTAAAGTTTTATATAATTAATGGTAGGAGTATATTAACTAATGACTCATGGATAAATGAGTAGATTTTGATACAATCTGTGAAGTGCTGCATTCTATGGAGCAAAGACATGGATGCTGCAGTGGACATGTGGTCTATCTTATGCTGTCAAATGGTGAATATAGCCTTCCAATGCAAAAAGGTTCCCCACTCTTTGTCAATGCAAAGAATAAACAAATACTTTCTCATAAAATTATAAATGGATGTTCTTAAAGGGTCTACTTCGATTGACCGACACTCACTTGACCGACCCTCGCTTGACCGACGCTCGCTCGACCGACACCTTGGTTGACAGACTCCTCGTTTGACCGACAACTCGTACGCGGTCAAATGAGTGTCGGTCAATCGAAGGGCTCCCGTTCTTAAACAGGTATAAGAACTACTCAGATAGCAAGATAACAATCTATTGCAGTAGGAAGAAATAAATAGATGTCTCTTTGTATGGCAGTGAAACAAGGGCAAGTACAAACAAAATAAGATTAAAAGCAACGGATATGTGATGCTATAGGAGAACAATTAAAAGAAAATGACACCACAAAAAAATATTGAAAAGGTAGAGCAACAGAGCAAATAAAGCAGAAAGTCTGTGTAAAACAATCGTTATAAAATAAAGATGATATATAATTGCATTTGCAGATAAAAGGGGTTTGCAAAGGGGGTGATCGCCTTCCCCTTAATGATCTTCTCATACAGTTGAAACTGTGTGTAACAGAACCTGTATGCAGCAGAAACTTGTATATTACAGAAAGATTTCTTGATCCTGACCTGACTCCAGTATTTGTATATATATTCATGATTCAAACCTGTATATCTACAACTACATTAACATCCTGCATGCTACCTTTCAGTGCATGGCAGATAGAAACAGCAGAAACCTGTTCATTGCTGAACGTTTTCACGGTGCCACGCGACTACACCAAAGGCAAGTTTCACTATACAGGCAAGTTGCCTTTGATCTGACTAGGAGCTTGAATTAAAGTCACATTATGAACTTTTTTTCACAAACACTATTTATCCCAACAAAATACCCCCATTCCCTTGCCATTACCATCCCCCCTACCCTTGCCAAGACCTACTCCCTGCCTAAGCAATATTTTAGATCCACCCCCTACAATTGAGGGAACACTGAAATAGCCTCCCAAAAACAGTAATTCTAGGTTTGGTGGAATGCAGGAATTATAAAGGAAGATGATTTAACTGTGAGAGAGGGGTGATGGTAAATATTTAAGTTAGGAATTATGAATAACTACACATGAAGAAGGAAATAAAACTATATATTAAAATCTAAGCAAGGAAATCAATAAACACTTTTATTTCTTTATCTATGGATTTCCACCAAGTAAGCCTAAATCACATTGATACATGAATATTATAAATATATAACAAATTTACATTTAATGCCTTTCTCCACTATGATTTGTTAGTTAACCCCACCCCTCGCCGCATCTAACTTCTGTCTTTTTCATTTCCATTGCATCCTATGTTCAGTTCATCCCCTCTAAATATCTGACCCACCCATTTTCTATTCCTTCACTTCATTTTTGCATATAAAATCTTTTTCTGTCCAACCATCTCCAGCATCTCTTAATTGGTATTTTCATCAACTCATCCATTGTTCCATTTCATGCAACACCCACAGAGACCTCCACTCCTTCAATGAACTTTTTTATTGGGGTCTAAACCTCACCCCAAACTGTAAAACACTTCATCTTAGGGATTCTGTCTTTTCCTGAGTGCACCTGTTAGGACTACCATTAATTTCTTTTTCTCATTCAAAACTTTATATTGTTGCAGCTATTCTTCATCCAACCTCACTTTTGTCCATTCCATTCCAAGAAAGAATACAACCTATGTATAGGAACTAATAATTCTTTCCTAATTTTTCCAAGTTACCCTGATTGTCAACTTAGCCTTCTTTCCTGTTGTGAGTCTAATAACTGTTGTTTCTTATTATTGTTTTCATCCCAAAATCCCTTGCCATCATTTAGAGCAGTGATTCCTAATCTATGGATTGCATCCCATTGGTGAGACTTTTATTTTATAAGTTTTTACTTTCTATTTTTCTAATATTTTGCATAGTTGCAAATAAATCCTCCTGTAGTCTCACTGATATTCATCAGCAAACTAAGTTTTCATAAAATATTTAATTACATCGATCAGTAAAATGAACTCATTGCACATTGGAGTATTTTGGTTGTCTTGAGGGTATGGAAAGTGGGACATGAGACCATAAAGGATAGGAAACTCTGATTTAGTCCCTTATATTTTGAGGTCCCCTCAGAAACATAAAATAGCTCTCTTGCATGATACCCTTCAATTTTTCCAACATCCTTCTGTTTTAAATCCTAAGATATATGAGCTATTGAACTGATCACTTGTCTACCCAAACATTCTGAAGCATTGTTCTTTTTTTAAATGGAATCAAGCTTTTGATAATAAACTGGAATGTCAGTAACCCCTGTCATATCATTCCCTCATATCATGTTCACCATGCTCTTTCACAGATTTCATTGTCTAATATCACTCTCCCAGTCATCTTCTTCCATTTTTTGCACATACAATTCCTTCTTACAATCCTAAACTCCTCCATTCAAGGCTGTATCATATAAAAAAATTTCCCTACTACATTTTATATTAGACACTGTATCATTAAGTTTATTCTTATTCAAATAGTTCACCCTGTTATCAAGCCTCCTATTTTTATTTAAACTCTCCATTTCATTATATTCTCTCACCCACCTAACACAATTGGTTTCGATTCTCACCTCATTCTCCCATTTCCTGTACATTCTCCCTTGATAGATTTAGCTCTTTCCCAGTTTATTTTTAATCCAAAAACCAAACTTTAACACACTATAAAAATATGTATACTTGACTAACATAAGACAAAAATTTTCAGATTCTTAAAATGAGACGATAATTTGTTGTTATTGATTTTGTAGTACAGCTTTCTCTCGGTAATGGATGGCCGTGAAAATGAGAACTTGGTCTCCTTAGGACCTCTCGATAGGAGTTTTTACAAGTTTTATCCCACGCTGACTACCACAAAGAGGTTTCTCTTCTAGGAATTTATATTCAGAAAGTGGAGAGACCGCGAAACCTTGGAGGATAATACCTTCAGTGTTGACGTGAACATCAGTCCCAGTGTGTAAGAGAACTCCTCAAGTTTAATAATCATATATTATAAGGTAAGATAAAAAGTAACAGGTGAATGTATTATATCAAGATATCATAATGTCTCCTAAACTATGATTTTATTGTAGAACTGTTTTCACATAGATAACATTTTAATGGAAAACACTGGAGTATATCTGTGATGCAGACCGCCGCTGCAATCAAACAATAAATAAGATTGCCGCGCCATCTATTTTCAAAACTGCTGTTTTACTATTCTTAATTATATGTAGACTAGTGATAAGTTGAAAATATTGTCTAAAATTCGAAATAGCAATACTTCATTCGTAAAGAAACAATATCTAAAGAGAATATTGAATCTGATTCCTTAATTATCAGTCTAAAGTAACTTTATCCCCACTTTGATCTTAGTTTCAGCTCTGAGAACGTTAGAATGAATGCATCATTATATTGCTGCAATCAGCAAATTTCTTTCCGTTAATAAAATCAGCAATATCAATGCAGTTTATTTTGTAAATAATAACTGCGATATCACAAACAGTAATTCCAATAAAATTGAAATAACAGCTGCCATATTATCTAGCTATATAATATAACTTTTCTAAGACAAATATAAACGGGATATAATACTATCTGATTCGAAAATTCTTTTTATTAAGAATACTTGTTTAAGATTACATCTGGTCTAATATGACTTCGGCTATTTCTATTTAACTACTGAATACGAAATTAAATGTGACACATTACCAAGATTTACCTTCAATCCAAGATGCTGCAAGATAGGAAAAGATTTGACTGTTGTCCCAGGCATTCCCTTTGCAGTATTGACTAAGATGAACGATAATAATTGTGAAAAATCATTCTGAGATATTACAAGGAAAAATAACACAATTATAATAGATTATTCTCGAAATACTTACTCATCATCAAACAAGTTACTCCGCCTCTTCAATCGAAGACCTTGGCAGGTGAATAACAGCACCATCTATGATTACTTTCATCACTTTCATTCCCGGAAGCTCCGGAAACAATTCAAATAACTCGAACATAACTCAAAATGTGACAACTTGGATGCTAAGTTTCTTTCCTTTAAATAATAACATTTTATTGCTATAGAGTTACAATCTACGTAGATGGAAAATTCCGTAGCGTAAACCTTTGCCATGCGCAAAGATATAACTAGAAGCATAAACGTATGGTTCGATAAGGAAAATAAACTTTCTTCCTCCAGTTACTGCTTATATGGCTTGCCTTTTATCGAAGGGGAAATAAAATGCCAATATTTGAACCATCCCGATTTTTTATTCCTTTTATTTTAATCATCTAAAGAGGATATGAAGTCCACCAAATGCCGCTCAAAGAAATTAATTCTTTAGCAAAATCTACTCTATATGTTTGACCCACCTCTATCCTCTGTCAACCTTTAATTACTTCACTTAAAACCCTCTCCTCCCCGAGCATCTCTAGTACTTCCGTGTTTGTTTTTCTATTGTCCCAACTTACTTTTTCTACTCTACATCACTACTTCTACCCACATCGCGATGAAGGCCTCTCATCTTTTGACGGCCTCCATTCATAACATCCACATTTCACTCCCATACAGCAAAACACTCCACACCAAGGAGTGTGGATATAATTACGTGCCTATCCCATGAGAGATCACAGGAGATGTGGATATTTCACTGAATAGACGAGGAGATTTATTTGGTTATACAGTAAGGTGATTGATCTTTCAGAGATTTTGGTTCCAGAAATTGAATAATTGAAAAATTATTTCGTTTGAATTACACGCTCCTCGTAAGATTGAAATTGCATTAAAATCTAATTGTAGTAGTCTGCAAATTTGTTATATGAAAGGAATAAAAAGTGATCTTCTTAAATACCTCTCAAATATTTATATATAGCATCGATCATACTAGTCTTATGTAATCACTAAACTAAAGACAGGAATATCAACTTTAGCACACAAAATGTTGACTTGTCTGATGACCTTCTCCATTCACTCATATTTTTTCCAATGATTTTCTTACCCAAATGGTTGAGTTCATGGCGAAAGAGAGATCTACAGATTATTTTTGTAATTATATGCTTAATGGCAGCATGATGACAAAAACAAAACCTGTGGCCATTAAACTCACAAGAAAGTCAATTCTTTCAAGGGCACTCTAATGTGAAGCTGAGTGTCATGCAATTTTTCTATTAACCCAATCACAAATTTTACTGAGTGCAGATAAACCAGGCTGGAGTAGCTCAAATAAAATTCTTCCATTCAACCTAACTGGAGGGGCATATTCTTTTAAGTTTTTCAGCTCATGATTTACTCTCAATTTTTCGTACTTCTGCATACAAGGCTAACTATTTTTTTGGGAGTTTAAGAAATTATATACAACTTACTTATTTTCCAAGCCGTATCTATCACCTTGTATGGTCCGTCATTCCAGAATAGATTCAAACGATTGCATAGTGCCTGTAAACATATATTTTTTTTTTATATTTCTATAGTTCCTCCACACAAAAGCTTCACCTCCCCTCAGGTGTCTGCTCAAGCTTCTAGCTCCATCATATCATTAATGATACTCAATACTGACCCACCAGCATGATATTTGGATGCAACCTGACTCTTTCAGTCATATCATAAATCACTTTAGTGAAGCCTTTTCCAGATATGTCCTCCACTAAAATAAATAACAAGGATTCTTTGCCTATATTTTCTTCAATAAAGCTTATTTAGAATATCATTTGAAAAATGTTTCCAACTTCTGTTGTTTTGTTGCATAGAATTGCAAAATGTTTAGCTTTGTTCACTTTTTCCGCAAGTATATTCAAGAGAGTATGTTAACAATTTTAGGAGGGAAACATTTAAATCCCAGCATCCCATAGAAATTGATGCAGGCTAATGTAACCATTTCTATTTTCAATAACATTGCTTGAGTTGAAACCAGAGCATATTCAGACTAGACCAGAGAATATTCTACGGTGAGTTGTATTTTTGCAGAAATTACCAATAGAGCAACATAAACAGCTACGTGCAACACAGAGGACTGCATGGTGATCAGGTAATCTTCATCAGTATCAATAATTGCACTATACTGAAAGCTGAGCAGTTATGGCACCAAATGCATTCATTAATGGCTGCATTCTGGCACATACATTTAGGAGTTTGCAACAAGAAAATTATCTCACCAAGTAGAATAAACTGAATATATCTAATTCTATGAGATGAATCACAATATAACTTGTGTGTATTTCATACTCTGTGCAAATTCTAAAATTTTTCTACTACATCTACTATTTTTTTCATAAAATTTTATCTATCCTCTGGGAGTTTAATCCCTAAACTGACCTCTTGCTGTGCCATTAATACTGAGAATTCAAATCAAATGATTAAGAACCTGATTTCTTTCCAGTTGTGTAATTGTTTCAGTTTGAGAAGACATTACTATTTTGACAAAAAGTTCATAATCAACTAGTAACATAAAAGATGCTTTCTATAAGAAAAGTTTTCATATCACAGTTTTTTATAATAATTATAATAAATTACCTTAACAACAAGGAATCTTATTGGCAATGCAGCAATGACCTCATACTAATTTTTCTATCAATATCCACAGCACATTTGAAATGTACCTGAAATTCTTCAACCATTTCTTTTGACCAAGTTATACTGTTTCAATTTGTCTTCATAATAGATAAGGTAGTTAAGTGCAGCCTGTTTAATATAAATGGTTTATTGCTGAAAATAATTTGCAATTCATAAATAGAAAAAGTTTAAACAAAAACATGACAAATATCTGAGTGACTTCTGCAAACAAATAACCAAATAAATTTACACATTCACAGGTACAAAGTTACAGACATTAAAGAGGAGATTTGTTGCAAAATCACTACACTTCTAATCTACACTTCATTAAGATCTCAATTTGTCCAGTAATTAATTCTTATATTTTGCCAATACGATGCACAGACCAGCTGCGAAAAAGGCCTTTAGCCTTTTTGGTTTCTCTCCCATGGGCTAGTTCCACTTCCATTGAAGCTCCACTGCAACTTAGTGACAGCCATGTTTGTACCTCATTAGATCCAGGCATTGCTCCTATTGAATGAAAATGAAATGTAGAAGAGAGATAACTTCATCATATCCAAAATAGGGTGTAGTTTATCTTTTATCTAAATAATAATAATAAGTTCATCAACCTATACCTTTTAAAGGTAGGTTTTAAAATTCCCATGAAATCTTTCCTCATCCCTGTATGAACAAGCAACAACATTCAGTGATGTGATTATAAAACTAATTACGCATCTCTTTGAATTCTATGCTGATGAAAATGCAGTACATTTATGAATATAATTATTTTTTTAATCCTTAGGTATGACCATCGAAAGATTCATCCATATGATACTGAACTAAAAAAGAGAAAGCTAATTTAAGTTATTGTAGGCTACTTACACTGTCATAAAATTATATCACTTTCAGAAATATGCTTTCTAAATGACTCACACATATTTGACAGAAAAAAAATCAATCCAAGAATTCATATAAATACTAGATGCTATGGTCAATGGAAAACTTATAGATAAGCAAGTCAAAAGTGAGACATTCAGAGATTAACTAAAGACTTAGCAATGTAGGGGAATCCCATTGTTTAGCGGGCTCTGAACAATGCAAACCATTGAAGGTCCCTGATTTATTTCTTGTGGAGGGATTCCTAAATTTTTAGTACAACAATTGGTGAAGTAGATACTAAAGGTAGGGGCTAAAAAATTCCCCTGGAAAAAAACAAGAGGGAATACTTATTATGTCGTTGAGTTTTTCCTATAGGTTGAATTTTATGAGGAAAAATATCACAAAGTACATAAAAAAGTATGCAAAAATGATTCCTTTTATGACAGTGAAATATGAACTGTAACAGCTGCAGAGAAAGGAAGTAGAAAAGTAATTTAGATATGGGGTGACCGGAGATTGATGAAAATAAATGGACAGACTGAGAAACTATTGAAGGAGTCATGAAAACTGAATTAATAGAGACTTCTGAGGAAATGTTGATTAAAAGAATAGGAAATTTAATAATTCACGCCCAAAGGCATGACAGTCTCCCAAATACAGTACTGGAAGGAATAGTGGAATTGAAAAGGCAGAACTGGGTTGATTCACAAAAGACTAGTGGTGGTGAGTGACAAAGACCATAATGAGAGAATGTAATGACTGGCAAGGAATTTGATGCTTTAAAGAGTAGCAGCTCACAAATCCTTGGATCGATGTCCCTTGATAGGTAATCATGGGTTATTAGTAAGCACCAATGTACCTGATAAAAGTTCTTGCACCGTGATTCGTCTGCTGGCTAGAGTATCCTTACTCCCTGATGAACGGATCTCAAACAAAAGAGCAGCTTTACTTGATACGCCTTCCTCTCTTTCCCCTCCCTTTTTACTACTTCCCATTCCATAATCGTTAACTTGGAAACTTAAGTCGAACATAGGATTCGGAACAGATGGAATTAAGCGGGATTTGGCCAGAGTCTTCCCAGTGGTTACATAAGATGATTTACTCCCTGGCATAGTGGGCCTACAAAAACAAAATAGTGTCAAAAATTAGAGAAAATGTACTCATACACAGCTAAGATATAAACTAGAAGAAAATCTTTCATTTACAAAGAATAAACCATTTTGTTATTAAGTTTTTTCATATGATTTTCTTATTAAAATAACAAAAGAGCTCTACTTACTAGTAACATTATGGTTAAAGAATTTTATTCTGAATATAATGTAGAAGTTAGTGGAGACAGTTATTAAAAATTTGTTCTATTTCTAAGACAATCGAATGTTGCCTTAAAGGCAGTCAGAAAGCTCAAGCTTCCAAAGTGCAATTGAAACTCACTTTGCTTGAGTCATTTGAGCAAGTCATAGTAAATGTAACATTGAATGCCTCAGGATCATGAATACTCAGGATTTAAAAATAAACTATTAGAAATGTAAGTTTATCTTTCTGCTGCCTTTTCCAAGACATGTTCCTGTCAGGAACCTGCAAATTTGGACTTTCCTTTATTTTTATAAAATTGTAATTATCTTCATTGCAACAACAGTAAAACAATACAAATTAATTTTGTAGGATATTATAAATGAGTTGCCATAAGTTTGAGACAAATTTTATAGTGAGAAATGTCCTTCTCTCAAAGAAGGATCTCTCCCAAAATGATAATCACTTAGTCTTATTAAGACAAGATCTAAACCACAATAGAATTTCAAAGACAAAATAAGGAAAATAAGCCTTCTCTTACTTGAAAAGTTTCACTCTGCAGTAAAGTTGTGCAACACGAGCTACATTCAACCCTTGAACCTGAATTACTCTTCCTTCAACACCAAAGTATCTGTCAGGCTTTTCTGGACTGTTTAATATTGAGGAAGATATAACATTCAGATCTGAAATAAATACATGGATTGAAATTATTTTTGGTATAATTTATCAATATGTAGGATAAATACCTCTGCAAACTTTTTCAAAAGTAATCTAACATCATTTTTTTAAATCCCACATTGGTATACATGGTCAATGGTTATGAAAATTTTCAACAATTTTTGAAGGTGTCCTTGGCTAACCACTAGAAGAAACTCAAAATAACATCGATGAGTCACCACTGAACGGTGAAGGATTTTAATCTTTTTGGAAGAAGATAATTTGCCTCACAGTTATAGATAGTAACTATGTGACTATTTGAGAGAGAATATTTTTCATCAATTCTGACTATATTTTCAATTATTTCATAAGTGAGATGTGTAAGATAAGTCTATATTTCATAATTTTTTTGAAATAAATTATTTTTTGCAAAATTAAGCGATTCTTACATGAAAACTAAAATTTGATACAAAAGTTATACAATTGAAGTAAATAATATTTTATATCACTTGCAAGAAAGAATAAGTAATAATAATCATATTAAAAATAAAAGTTAATGATCTAAAAATGGAGACAAAGCTATAACTTACAGGAAATCTATATAAAGGATTAATTCTATACAGTGCCTACATACCACTAGACTCAACAATAATTATTTATCAGGGTTATCAGAAACTAATTTCTGAATTATGCTACTGTAATTTTATAAGAAATTTATAATTAGATCAAATAATTAAAACTGATTGAAGGGCCTCCCCTGTTGAAAGGGTTGGCAACCATGTAAAATGGGTTCCTTGGTGTCAGAAGTTCAAGAAATAAATGTCTCTTGAAATAAAATAAGAAGGATATATTTACAAATTTTGATCTGTGTAGTGACGGCTCCTCTCAGGAGGTGCTTCAGTCTGTAATGCACTCTACTGACTGCACCAACTGTCTTAACTGAATTTACTGTCTTTATCCCACACACTGTAATGCCTTCACTGGGCCTCTATATATCTAGTTTTGGGAGGTTTCCCAGAAAGTGGAGTCCTAACATTATACCAGGTATTTCTGCAATGTGACAAAGTGGAAGGGGAGGATTCTAAAGAGTGGCTAAACTTAGGGAGAGTAGGCATTAAAGGTGGCCATGTAACATGTAAAATAGATAGATTTCCAAGTAATTCTTAGTCCTGAGGGGACCTAAATGATGAAGAATTTCACCAATAAAAAGAATAATCCATTTATGGGGTTTCATATTGGAAATACTCAAAGCTCACTTTCTGAACTACAAAGAAGTACAGTATATTGTGAGCACGTCTTGGCCAAAGGAAAACATCAAGAGAAGAGATATAGAGAGCTGATATCCAGGTCAATCATTACAGCTGATATTATGTCACAGGATAGCAAAAGTCACCTGCAATCAAACCTTAAATTAAGTATAACCTATGTATATAAACTAACAAAAATATTTAAAGAAATTCACTAAAATATTTTACTTTAATAAAATATTATATCTTTTTCCTTTTATGTAAAAATCACATTATTGAACCATTTTAGAATTTCTCTTGTCCTCGGTTACCGTCTGACAAAAAGTAAATATTTTGCAAAAAACGAAACTGGCATAAACACAGCATACAAAGGAACTATTTTCATTCAAGACAAACTGTTGACAGAAATCTCTCTCTGTTTATCAACATGATAAAACAAAATACATACTGGCTGTCGCCTTTGAAACTATAATCACAAGTTCCACTTAGAACTGAAAGAATAGAAGACATGAAATGTAAGCAGAAAAACCATCAACAATAACAGAGAATACCACCATAATTTATTTGTTGAGAAAGTATAAAATTATTCCCTGCTAACCTGTTGGCCTCTTGCAAATGGTTGTCTCTGGTTGTTGCGGAGATGAAGAGGGTGACGAAGAGGGAGATGGGGAAGGAGTCATTGGTAAGGAAGTGACTGAAGACCCTGTCTTAGCTCCTAGTCCTACCAAACCCATATGCCTTCTTAGTAGAAGAAGGTTGGGCTGAGACATTGCATGGCCTAGCAATCTGGACCCATCTCTTGCATCTCCTCTAACATTCCTATCTCCATTAAGAAGTTCTGTTGCATCAGCCTCACCTCCTCCACGTGGTTCAATGCTTAATGTAATTGATCCCCTAGGGGCTAAAGGCTCTGCAGGTGAAATTGAGCCAATTTTCTTATCATCAGCATCTGGACGAACATTAGCTTCAGAGCGAAATCTCCTCAGATTTAATCCACGTTTTACCTAAAGCAAAAAGAGTGTACAGTAATAACTATTTTAACTTGAATTATTCTTTCTTAAACAAAAGTTTTTCGAGAGTATAAAATCTATTGTATTAATTCAAAAGTTAAAGAGTTCCAAGTAACTACAAGTACTGGTTTGATTGTGATTAGATATGCACTACATTACATTGAATATGTCACAATTTCTCATACTAATTATCCAGATATTCAGGGTAATACAATAAATACTCAAGGCACCAAATATCAGGAGTTCCTTCCAGGATGCCTTCAAACACAGAAAATGCATTAGTTGAAAACTGTAGTTTATCATGATAGTTCAATAATATAACTTAGATAATGAAAGAAAAATAATATATTTACTTAACCAATACTACTCATTTTGATTTTGAAGCCACAATAAATTATTTTCCATTTCATAATTCACAGGACAACAAACTATAACTTCTAGGAAAATAGCTTCTTGGTTACTGATGTGTGTACAGACACTTTTTAAAATAAAGTTATGCTCCACAAACCTAGAATGATTCACTCTTGTTCCTTTCCTGTGCATAATAATAAATCTCTTAATAATTTAATATTTAAAAAAATGATGACCTTGGTTTTTCACACAAACCTTCTCTTTACGGGTGTTTTCCTGCAATGGAAACATTTTTTTCTGTTATAAAAAAATCAGTTCTTTTTCTGCACCAAACCATTCTTTCTTTCCTTCTTTTATTTCTATCTCCACTAATTCTGTTAAATTAATATAATTTGTAGTTTAATATCTTATATCNCAGTCATAACTGAAAATTAACTATATGTGATGGCCAATTAATTGATATTAAAAAGAAATGTTTTAAAGTTTTACAAATACATAAGAATTATTTATAAATTTTCAATTTTAAGATAATTTTAATAATTAATACTTTCCATAATTCACTCATTATATCAGCCATAATGAATGATACAAATATTTTTAATTTGCAAGTAAATATTACCCAATCTATTATTATATATTATTATTAAATGTAAAAAAAGAAGCGAATTAAAACATGCCTTTATGTGTTAATCATTCACAAGGTAAGTAAAAACAAACCAAAATAGTGAATTTTTATTAGTGAAAATACATTTCAATGAAGTAAGTAAGAATTCCTTATCCCATTCAATCACTCCGTAATGATAATTGTAAAAAGAATCATTCTATCATCATTTATTCAACAAAACAAACATAATTCATTTGTATCAAAATAATTTAGTGTTTTCTTTTTTGTGTTAGGTCATGCAAGATAGCTGATCTACTTGTACACTATAGTGTTAAAATAGATTTATACAAAATATACTTTATTTGAAAACAAAATAAAGCATGCATACATAAGTAAACATACTGAATAAATTATACATTTATAACAGTATAAATCAATTAAAATTTTAACAACTTCATAATCATTTTCAAGAATTAGTAACAATCAATAAACATTGGAAATGACAACACTACTTCTGATTTTAAACATTTGCTACAATCAAAGCATGGGTATAATTGTATTCCATAAATGCTTCTTTGTAAAGAACAGTACACACAAGTTTAGATGTATCAAGATGATAGAAGGTGTAGTGGAATCCATTATGCCAACAGGAACATCCATTTTTCAACGAGAAAAGTCTTCAGTTTACATTAATAGCTTGACTTAAAAAATCTTCAAAAATCAATCCAAATTAATTAAAAAATAAATCCAAAAATCAATATCTATGTTACTGGAACACCAAATCTTGTACGACTTAGGATTAGCTGCATTCAGTCTTCCCAATATTGATCCATCCCATTACAAATCCACAACACCAAACAATATGCAAAAAGTTGGAAAAATAAATAACTCTTGCCCATGCAAAGAAACCAGATGCTCAAGAAAAAAAAAAACAACTGAAGTTTTTTGACTACTTAAAGTTCAATTTCTACCAAGACCTCATATCAAAATTTCACTTCCTGTACTACCTCTAGAATTATTGAATTTGTTAGATGGCCTCCTCAGCATTGTTGGGCTGCAAGGAGGTGGTGGTGGGGGTGGAGGAGGCACTAGTGGACAGGTCAACAAACGATTCATTTTGGAAGAGCGTTCCAAAAGTGGAGAAGAGGAAACGTTTCTTGCACTATTGTAACTACTGACGGATAAATTACCCTGGAAAGAGAATAGAATCATTGAATTCCATTTCTTTTTATTCAATACACAGCAGGCTAACTAAATCAATATCCTAACCGCATGGGCATTATACATTATGAACACATTCATGTATTGTTTCTCAATATAAATATCAGGCAAATAAAACAGATTTTTGTAAAGAATGAGCTATCAGCTGAATTTGTTAACTGATAATATAAATTGGAGACTCAATTTACCAATCCCAAGTATTAAACTCTCATTTAAAACACCACTAAATATAAAAAAACAAATTTTATGAATGCTGAATTTTAGCTAAACTTTTCTTTGAGAATGCAGTTTCAATGAGAATATCAAGTTCGGAAATAGCAATCATCAGAACAAAAAAAAAAAACAACTTGAAAGACTGCAAATAAGATCTCACTAAATATATAAATATGCACAAGTAAGTTTTCATGAGCATTATTTGCAATCTTTACATTTAACTTTGCATTTTTTCAGAAGATGTATCTCAATCCACTCGAACAGAACATAAAGAAATACATTCGATTTTCAAGATTCTTAAAAGTACCACCAGAATATACACAACTACTTACTGCTCCAGTAAAAGTAACTTATATGCTTATGTTTGTATGTATTCAGTTAACAACAGCAGAAATATTTGGTTTTAAATTTTTGTCCACAGAGTGTAATGAACACCAATAAATATGCAGGAGAGGTTGATGTATAAATTAATTGATGCACAGCAGGTCACATCATCCCTTTTTGACTCTTCAGCTTCATTTTCATCAAATTCGCTGCTATTCAAAAACTTAAAGCTTCTGGATCTAAGTTTTGTAAGTTCTGAGCATGCCTTAAATTCGATGTTGAAAGTTAATTCTAAAATTGAAAAGAATCAAACCTGTTATGTCACATGCAACAAAAAATGATTTCACAATTACTAATTGTAAAATTATTCACCGTGATGTAAATGAGGACAAAAATATTACAGTAAGGGGTCTTTCTATTTACAATGCATCAAATGAATTTTAAGATACAACAAGATGGATTGAATAAACCATCAATTGATATATAAAAAAATAGAAGATATATTCCCAAATATGTAAAGATAAACAATATAATCAATTTAGCATAAAACAGATACTGTTATGAATGTGTGATAATGAAATTCTACAGATTTCTTGCTGATTTGTTATTTGGGATATTTTCAGAGACTGAATTCAAGTAATGGTCCACTCAGTAACATCAATCAGTGCAAGAACTGAACAAACTTGATAGTCATTTCCTTTTTAAAGGGATACTGAGGAAATTATCTCCAACAATTTATTCGAATCCAAATTATTTATTATAAACAACATTTATAATAGGCTTTTGATGAAATAGCAAAATTATGAAATTTGGTAAGAGGGCATAAAGGCTATAATTTTTTATAACCAATTTTACGATTAAATGTAATTGGTATCACAAATTTCCCACTCATCACACTTTCACAGAGTATTTCAATATGATGTGTGATCAATTATAACTATGAAGTAACACAATAAAATATTGTATATTTTTCCTAGATTATACTCATTTTCAAATCCATACCTACTATTTTCCATAATTAGCTGAAAATGTTGTTTCAAATGATCATTGACAAGATAATATAAAATCCCTAAATTAAAAAAATTAACACTTTTTTAAAAGGGGACAATAAGTAAGCACATTTGGTTTCACTGATAATTACAATATAAACCAAATAAAGTTACCACAAAAGATATTGAAATGACCATTTCCAAATTAAAATAATTTTAAGCATATCACTAGTTTCTAGTGTTTCAATGGATTATTTTTCATAAACTGGTAATAAGCAATGAAATTTTATATTTGTCCATGATTTGGAATTCCAAGGTTTACATCTTTATCATGTAACTTTTTGAGAAGAAATATAGAAAAATAATCAGTGGATTTGATGAATAATCATAAATCATTTTGAAAACTTTCTGAAGGTAAGATTATTATAAATGCTCAAATCACAGCCTTATATTTATTAGAAAAGGAAATATATCAATAAATTTGCACTCAGAAACTTCAGTTTCAGTCATAACTGAAAATTAACTATATGTGATGGCCAATTAATTGATATTAAAAAGAAATGTTTTAAAGTTTTACAAATACATAAGAATTATTTATAAATTTTCAATTTTAAGATAATTTTAATAATTAATACTTTCCATAATTCACTCATTATATCAGCCATAATGAATGATACAAATATTTTTAATTTGCAAGTAAATATTACCCAATCTATTATTATATATTATTATTAAATGTAAAAAAAGAAGCGAATTAAAACATGCCTTTATGTGTTAATCATTCACAAGGTAAGTAAAAACAAACCAAAATAGTGAATTTTTATTAGTGAAAATACATTTCAATGAAGTAAGTAAGAATTCCTTATCCCATTCAATCACTCCGTAATGATAATTGTAAAAAGAATCATTCTATCATCATTTATTCAACAAAACAAACATAATTCATTTGTATCAAAATAATTTAGTGTTTTCTTTTTTGTGTTAGGTCATGCAAGATAGCTGATCTACTTGTACACTATAGTGTTAAAATAGATTTATACAAAATATACTTTATTTGAAAACAAAATAAAGCATGCATACATAAGTAAACATACTGAATAAATTATACATTTATAACAGTATAAATCAATTAAAATTTTAACAACTTCATAATCATTTTCAAGAATTAGTAACAATCAATAAACATTGGAAATGACAACACTACTTCTGATTTTAAACATTTGCTACAATCAAAGCATGGGTATAATTGTATTCCATAAATGCTTCTTTGTAAAGAACAGTACACACAAGTTTAGATGTATCAAGATGATAGAAGGTGTAGTGGAATCCATTATGCCAACAGGAACATCCATTTTTCAACGAGAAAAGTCTTCAGTTTACATTAATAGCTTGACTTAAAAAATCTTCAAAAATCAATCCAAATTAATTAAAAAATAAATCCAAAAATCAATATCTATGTTACTGGAACACCAAATCTTGTACGACTTAGGATTAGCTGCATTCAGTCTTCCCAATATTGATCCATCCCATTACAAATCCACAACACCAAACAATATGCAAAAAGTTGGAAAAATAAATAACTCTTGCCCATGCAAAGAAACCAGATGCTCAAGAAAAAAAAAAACAACTGAAGTTTTTTGACTACTTAAAGTTCAATTTCTACCAAGACCTCATATCAAAATTTCACTTCCTGTACTACCTCTAGAATTATTGAATTTGTTAGATGGCCTCCTCAGCATTGTTGGGCTGCAAGGAGGTGGTGGTGGGGGTGGAGGAGGCACTAGTGGACAGGTCAACAAACGATTCATTTTGGAAGAGCGTTCCAAAAGTGGAGAAGAGGAAACGTTTCTTGCACTATTGTAACTACTGACGGATAAATTACCCTGGAAAGAGAATAGAATCATTGAATTCCATTTCTTTTTATTCAATACACAGCAGGCTAACTAAATCAATATCCTAACCGCATGGGCATTATACATTATGAACACATTCATGTATTGTTTCTCAATATAAATATCAGGCAAATAAAACAGATTTTTGTAAAGAATGAGCTATCAGCTGAATTTGTTAACTGATAATATAAATTGGAGACTCAATTTACCAATCCCAAGTATTAAACTCTCATTTAAAACACCACTAAATATAAAAAAACAAATTTTATGAATGCTGAATTTTAGCTAAACTTTTCTTTGAGAATGCAGTTTCAATGAGAATATCAAGTTCGGAAATAGCAATCATCAGAACAAAAAAAAAAAACAACTTGAAAGACTGCAAATAAGATCTCACTAAATATATAAATATGCACAAGTAAGTTTTCATGAGCATTATTTGCAATCTTTACATTTAACTTTGCATTTTTTCAGAAGATGTATCTCAATCCACTCGAACAGAACATAAAGAAATACATTCGATTTTCAAGATTCTTAAAAGTACCACCAGAATATACACAACTACTTACTGCTCCAGTAAAAGTAACTTATATGCTTATGTTTGTATGTATTCAGTTAACAACAGCAGAAATATTTGGTTTTAAATTTTTGTCCACAGAGTGTAATGAACACCAATAAATATGCAGGAGAGGTTGATGTATAAATTAATTGATGCACAGCAGGTCACATCATCCCTTTTTGACTCTTCAGCTTCATTTTCATCAAATTCGCTGCTATTCAAAAACTTAAAGCTTCTGGATCTAAGTTTTGTAAGTTCTGAGCATGCCTTAAATTCGATGTTGAAAGTTAATTCTAAAATTGAAAAGAATCAAACCTGTTATGTCACATGCAACAAAAAATGATTTCACAATTACTAATTGTAAAATTATTCACCGTGATGTAAATGAGGACAAAAATATTACAGTAAGGGGTCTTTCTATTTACAATGCATCAAATGAATTTTAAGATACAACAAGATGGATTGAATAAACCATCAATTGATATATAAAAAAATAGAAGATATATTCCCAAATATGTAAAGATAAACAATATAATCAATTTAGCATAAAACAGATACTGTTATGAATGTGTGATAATGAAATTCTACAGATTTCTTGCTGATTTGTTATTTGGGATATTTTCAGAGACTGAATTCAAGTAATGGTCCACTCAGTAACATCAATCAGTGCAAGAACTGAACAAACTTGATAGTCATTTCCTTTGGATTCCTTC
>KZ308536.1:494937-506815 GCA_000376725.2 Ladona fulva
TGAATCTGCTCCATATTGCTTTTCACTCACCTGAGATGCAGAGCTATTCAAATCAGTTATTGGTCTAAATCGAAGCTGAATGGATCCAGACTTGATATCTGAGAGCTGATACCACTGGTGATAGCCAGTCATTTCTGAGTCAGAAGTTCCATCAGACACTTGAGAAAATTTGTATATTGAGCAAGCCTGACGTACTTCACCAGCAGAAAGTGTCACTCTTCCCAAGAAGTCATGTTTGCCCAAAACATCATGATCCCAGAGATCCTGTTATCATATAAAGATATGAAGTTTCTGTTATGATTTGAAATGAGAAAATTCTAAATAAATTTATATAAAAACTAATTCACTACCTTAATCAACTAAATCACTGCCTTAATTCATAAGGAATTGAGCCCCAATATATAGATGTAAAGAAACATTCTCCATTATGTGTATGAAAGTGTAAAAGAAAGCCTAATAAAATTTCATAGAATGGTATGCAACACTTAAAGTAAAATCTTGAAGTAAAAAAATGCTTTTTGCAACTAGTTTTGGCTAAAAGTCCATTTGTCTCCTAAAATCTGCTAATGATACACAGAAACTTAACTTGCATTTTTATGGGAGCAATTTTGAATTATCAAGAGTCAAACCCAGGATAAATTTGTAAAACAAATAATAAATTTCAATAGTCACTTAGGCCCCCTTCTGAAGCCTATAATTTTATATATCTATATTACTAGGAAGTGCAGTAAATTATTTTAGATTAGCATCTGGCTCACCTAACTATCACTCCAATAGCTACAAAATATACCTTAAACTTACTTCAGAACAGTTTTTGCACTAAAAATTTACAGAAACAAAACTTTATTTTGGGGGAAGAAGGGGGAAATGGAGAATAATTTAATGTCATTTGATATAAAATATGAGATTTTCATTTAAGAGTTAGCAAATGGAAAAAGATATCTTAAAAGTATTTTTTGAGAATGGAAAAATTATGGATTGAAGTCAATTACATTTCCAGGGACAAATAACCTAGGACTTTATAAGTTAGACACTTACAAAAACATACATGCTGTGGCAGATATCATCAATGAATGTATGGGAGAAAATATTCAGCAAGGACATACATAAGAACTGCAAGAGTCTGACAGCAATATATGAATTTAATGATGAAATTCATCTTAGCAATCAAGGAATTTTAATGTTTATTTTGTATAGTTTTTCAAAATGTAATTTGTATGTACATGATTTATGTTTGCCTTGAAATAATTCTGATCTGATATCTTTACCACTTCTTTAAAGCAAAATAAGATTATTTAAAATGAAAAAATAACTTTATTACCTAAGTTTTTAAAATAATTTGACAACTGAATTGATAACCCAACCACTTTTCTAAGGTTAATTAACAGGAGCATGGTATATAATCACAGCTGGAGAAAAGCAAATAAATGAGAAGCAAATTATGAAGGCTACTCACCACTTGCAGAGTTTGCTGTCCAGTTGGAAGCTCAATTATGGTGGTTTCTTCCCATCGAGGATCAAGAGTCTTCTTCCTGACACTCGAGCGATATTTCAGACGACCATCAACACGGACTTCACAGTAAGGATCACTGTATCCATTCAGATCTTTAGCCACCAAACCTTGAGCTCTAAAAGGTGAAATTCAAGAATATATAAAACAGGTCATCCAAAAACTAGCATGCAAATTATATTTACAGGTTCCAAGAATAGCTTATTGAATGTAATTCTCTGGAAGCTCTATCTTCAAAGTATAATTATCTCTATCTGTCATTTCCTAGTAGTACCGTCAGAAAGTACTTCAACAACTATAGTAATTTCATACATATGGGCTCCTACTGGGAATCAAACCCAGGACCACTTTGACCAGAGTCTAGCATACTGCCCGCAGGGGTAACTGAGAGCCCAACCATTATTTCACATTTAATTGGAAGGTATTAACATTAACAGCAGTTGACATTAATTTGTAATAATTTTCATTATAGTATATATTAAACAAAAGGGAAACAGAAGAAAAATATATCACTGATTTAATACATTCTTCTTGATAAGAAGTCACAAGATGTTTCCCAATAGTCAAGATAAAGACCAAGAATCTCAACTAAGGAAAATAAGCTTACTTGATAATTCCAAGTTCAAAGAGACCTTGAGAATGTGTTTTGGCATGGAAATCTTCACTGCATGAGGATAGATCCAAATCTTGGCTATCTTTTCCTCTTTGCGTTAGAAGTAATTTCTGGAATATAAATTTTCAGAGTTTAAAATTGATGCTGTAGAAGCACAATGTTCATTTTTCCTTGGGAATTTTCCAAAGCGCATGCCTTTTCATGCTAAATCACCTTTACCATTTTTCTTGTTGAATGAGGCTACAAAAATCAATTTAAATGATTAAGTCAATAAGTAGAAGAGAAGAAAGGCAACAAGAGGATACCTCTGTGATAAACCACAGGAAAGCATGCCTAATTCTCATGAGTTCATTTAAAATCAATAAACATTGCTCTATTATACACTTACTGCTTGCTGCATCCAATGGTTGCTGTTACGCTTCCCTCTGTAGAAAGGTATTTCCTCCCCTGACTGAATAGACTTCTTTTCAATATCATCCAAGTCACCATCATCAAAGGAGGAAAATGCTGATGAGGAAGAGCATGTGGATGTAGCAGTTGTTGATGTGGCATATGGAGATGGAGATGGTGTCCGTAACCTATGAGAGTTTATGTTTTCTTTGGCTCTCTTGGTCACTTTCTCTGCAACAACATCCACAGAGTTCACTGGACAAAATACTATTGATATTGTAATTGTAGCAGGAGCACAACCAGTAGGTGTAGATCTGCCAGCCAAGGGAAATGATCTCCTCCAAATGATATTTGCCTGAAAAAATATACATTTAACCATTATCATCCATTAAAATACAAATAAATATTAAAATACATTAACTCTTGCTTATCCATGCTAATGGGTGCATGATACGGCAAAGATAATCGAAAAACATGGAAAACAGAAAAATCTGGAAAATGTAGTCATATTGTTACCGCATATAATATTGCGAACTAGCCAAACTTCCTGATATATCTCAACAAGGAGATAACAATGATAAACAAAGTGCTAATTATCACTTAAGAGATTATTATTAGAAGATATTAAGTAGATTTGCCAGAAATTCATCATCATAAATACAAAATGTTAAAATTACCTCATATTCATATAATCTATCATTAAATATTATCCTTACTATGAAACTGGTCAAAATTCCAAGTATATGGGAGAATGCATGAGTTTGGATTCAAAAATTGACTTGATTGTTAAGGGACTGTTTGTTTAAAACCACAAAATTTTTCATCTACATCATCAAAATCCTTGCAATTTCAAATCAAAATCAATACTCTACAACCAGAATAAGAATTCTCATTTAATTTATCTTCTTCTGGCGCTTTGTTCAATTTCATGAGACTATTCCTTTTAGTATATATATTTATACATTTAGTGTATAATAAGATTACAATTCTGATAAGAGATAATCATGAAGCGATGATTATGAATCGCAAAGAATCCTTTGAATGCGTCTATTCCATCTTGAGAAGAGTTAGTTAAGAGTGAAGCTAGGTATGAAAAATACATACTGCACTTTTGAAGAAAGTTATCATTGTAAGAAGATAAGAAAAAAACTGCTAAATATTTGACTTTTTGACAAAATCAAGTACGTAATTCATATGCAACCCATTTGCAATTTCTTCTGGGCAAGATTTCTTGTTCCCAAGTCCATCAGATCATAGAAATCCTTCAGTATAGTTGAAATGATGATTGTAAAATAATCTACTATCCCTAATAATCACAAAAAGTCACTAATTACTCAAATAGGAAAGGATAGGTAACTGTAGGTAATAACTTAACATTATAACATTAACATTAATTAACATTAATAACATTGACTGTAGTAAGCCCTGGAACATACCACAAAAGACTATTTCATTGCTTTTGAAACAAAATATTTATTTTACAAAATTGAGGGATAATTTCATGATTTTATTAAGAATAAATCAAATTTAATTTTAAAAAGGAAGATCTGAAAGTGTTTTTTCTTCGTTGCTATTTTATAAACAATACTAAAATAAATGCCATGGAAGTTTGGTATACTATTTTTTAGTAGATAAAAGTATGCAATGAATCATTGAAACACTTACATCATGAAGGCATTTTGATGAAACAAAGTCATTCAAATAGGGTGTTGTTTATCAAGAGGATTCTTTTTCAGAGAAAATGAGGAACTCTACTCACATGGTGCACCAGACAAATGGAAGTCACACCCAATGTGCAAGATTCTGCAGTTGCCTTTTGTGTTTTATGCCTCAACTTCCTTGAGCTTGATGTTGATCCATTAATACCCTTTTCTCCCTCTTCACCACTCCCCCCATTTTGACTTCTCTTGCTGCTATCATCCTTCATATTCCATGAATATACAAAAAATGAAAAATTGGCCTGAGTATAGTTTGAGACTAGAAATTGTGCTCTCGTGTTCCACTTTGGGCTAGCAGATCCACGGACAAAGTGCGTTGTCTTCACCTGAAAAATTAAACAAAACATATTAGAACTCAGGAATAAGATACAAGTATCAAACTGTGCAGAAAAGGATAAAAATGACCATATAATATTTTTTACATATACCATCTCTTCAACGCAATAAATTATTTGATAGTAATTTGAGATAATAGATAAAATAGAATAGAATTGAATGAAAATAGAGTCGTAAAAATAGTTTAGTGAAACAGATCTTCAAATATCCCATAGAAAAAAAGACAACAAAAAGTTGGATTGAAGAAAAAGAACATATAAAGAAACAGCATAAAAGATGCAATAGAGAGAAAGAATTTGAGATGAGATATTGAAGTTTGAACAGACTTCAGGACAGGAGAGAGAAAAAGAGATTCCAAGTGTTTAAAAAAAGAGAGAGAAGCAGCCCAGCAATAGAATGAAAGAAAGTAGGATGAAAAGAAAAAAACAAAAGATAAGGATTTAAACTTTAATGGCACACAGTTCCTAGATGATGCTTACAATGAAAATGATAAAAGACATCAGACTTGCAGATTAAACAAAGAAATATTATAAATTACCTTCGAAAATTTTAATTTGTTTGAGAAAAATGAAATTACTTCAACAACAAATTATAACTAAATTACTCTATGAAAATTATAAGAACATCAACTTGGTATAAATATTTTATTTTTTAATGAAAGCAGAGGTTTAAATTTACTTTTTCATGATCAAAATGCCATGAAAAGCACAAATTCTTCAAAAAATCTGGATATATTTAGGCACAAATTAGATGAGAAAATTATGGTTCACAGTTGCACATGTCCCAGTGAAGCCTGATAATCCTTTTAAAGAAATAAAAACAATCGCAAATATTTGTAATCATTATTTTCCTCAAAAACCTTACTAAGAATTTTTCTTGTGACACAACTGCTGAAGTAATACTGAGGTAACACACAACAAATTATTACGAGGGTGCGTGTTTCACTCCATAAATAATAATATTAATAAGGGATTTAGGGCTGGTTGGAAATTTTGTGAAAATTGCTTAGAATTCTTATCAAGTTCTACTTATTTTGTTGGAATTTATCATGTAGAGGAGCTACCAAAGAAGATGTCAGAAAATAACCAATCTGATGGGCAATGCACTCACCTTCTTTCCATTTAGAATAATCTTGCAGTATGNACTGCTCAGATGAAAAATTCCATTTCTAGTTAATTTTAACAAGTTCTATGCAAACTTCATAAGTTAGAAAAATAGGTTCTTGAAACATTCTGAAGGGCCACTTTTCCTCTTAAACAACCTTTACAACAGATACACATATATTTTCATGCATTATTGATGCTTGAGAATAGCAAAGTTTGAATAAATTCATTTGTTCCAGACGCATATTTCTCTTGTGAGAATTTCCTACCTTGAGTATCCTGATGCTGAAGCATAATAAAATATGTAATAAAAAATTCTGAAACATATAGCTGAACTAATTGAAAAATGTTACAAAAATCTAGTATTCATTAAATTATAATGCATTGAGCAGTATTACATTATTTATTGGGCAGTATACAAACTTGAAATTATAATGCCATATTAAAAATTTAAATTAAAATATACTCACTCGTGGTTGGCTTTAGGCTGAGATGCTGTTTTAAAGATGGATGAGGAGAATTCTGTCCATTGAATTCCTCAGTTTGAAATACTGGAGGAAGTGGTGAGTACTCTAGCCTTAGATTTATATTAGGAACTAAGGTGTTCCCTTCACCATGTTTTTTGTTAAGAGTTGTCTCCACACTGAAATATAAGGAAACATACTTGTACAAAATGGGAATTTACTTAACTTTAGTCAAGACATATGATTATCTTTTCACTCAGAGAAAAATACAGCAAGGAAGCAAAGCCCATTCAAGCTTTTGAAAGCTGTTTATTGAATTAAGTCATCTGGACTTACCTCAACAATAGCGAAAGAATGTAATATTTTATGGTATTCCAGAAATTATTCTACAAAGAGAAGTATTTTTTCAAATTCAGCTAAAGCTTATCCTAATGAAGCAGTATTTACAACCATTATTAAGCTCAATGATTTAGCACAGTATCCTTGCTACATTTTTCTCTGAGTGAATCTCAACCTCTTCAGAATATCACACAACAGCTTTTCAGTATATCTTACCGACTTCATTTCCTTCCTATACCTTTAAGTTATCACCATAACGCAAGATACACTTACATTTGAGAAAACTCAGGATTATTGTGCTCAATAGGTACATCATAAGCGGCAATAGTGGTTGAGGATCCTTCATGCAGCCCTTGTCTGCTTTTGATTTTCAGAGTGAAAATTTGGCACTTCTTCATTTGAGAATTAGGTGTGAGGCGTCCGTCCTGGGGATATGACCTCTTTGCATAAGTCAGGAATGACGCTGAGTCTCGCCAATGAGCAGACACAGATCTCCAAGCAGTGGCCTTCCTCTGATCATCAAGAGTCATCACCACCCATATCTTCTCTTCAGGTACAGCTGGAACAATGCCTACTTTGAAGTAATGTCGGGGAAAATTATCAACATTTATTTGGCACTTAACATGGACGATTAGGAAAGCAGACAGGAAGAGAATAGAGGCATTTGAAATGTGGACATGGAGAAAAATGGAAGCTATAATTTGGAGTGATAAAATAAGAAATGGGGAGGTCCTGCAGCGCGTGGGAGAAGACAGAATATTGATGGATATTATTAAGAAACTGCAGAGAAACTGGATTGGACACTTCCTAAGGCATGAAGGACTATTGAAAATGGCAGTAGAGGGAGCGGTGGAGGGAAAGAAGAAGAGAGGGAGAAGGAGAAGAAAGCTTTTGGATGAAGTAAAACGAAGAGAAGAATATGCAAAATTTAAAGTTAAACCTTGGGAAGGAAATTATTTTAAAACCAATGACGCCAAGGACCTGCCATTTGGCAGAAAACCAATGATGATGATGATGATTTGACACTATCTTAAAATGTTAATTTCCATATTTTCTCATCCTCAAAAACATTTGCTACCAATTTTAAGAAATAAACATCAATAGCTAATGACAACCAAAATGAATAACTCATAATAATTAAATTAGAATCCTTTAATATTTTATTGCAATGAACCTTTTAAGATAATTCATGTGATTATACTTAACTATGTTGAAAATACCTACACCGTTTAATTGTAGTCTCTGGTAAAATAAATTTGAATTTGAAAATAAAATAAATGGTTTAAATGATCCTACCATAATAATATTAGTTGTTTGGTTGAAAATGTACACATTTCTGAATGTGACTTTTATAATACCTGTTCATCTCAAAGCCAACGGTATTTAAAAAAATTTTATTTTAAACCCTGATGTGCAAAAACAATGTATATTTTAATTCCTGTAAAGGTAATATTCCACATATGTGAGATAATTAATAATAAAATTAGATTTGCTGATTAGGGTTTGTATAAGAAATGAAATTAAGCCAGCAGTTGATAGATGAAAATAATACAACTCCACGTCCAGTACTTCAATAAGTAATTTATTGATAATTTGAAGATTAAATAATAGAAATTGTAAAACATATTATTCTCATGATTAAACCTAAGTAAGAAGAACTTAAGAAGAAAAATTATATTTACCTCTTCCTATCCAAAACATTCGTATTAATGTAACTATCTTAACACTAAATTTACTAAAATTTTCCTATTTCATTATTTAGTGAAACCAATGAAAAATGTGCTGATGAAGCAATTAGATGAATGAAGAGTTTCAAAGGATCAAACGATCAAATTACCATATTAATAAACTTACCAGCTCCATCTCCTAGCTTTGGTGGTGACACTATTAGTTTGGCTGTGATTACACCTAGGATCTCTCCTTCATTTGCCGTGGAATGTGAGTGTCTCATACCTACTCGTAACTCTTCTTCGCAAGGAGGTTTGTCACCTGTGCTGAGCCGTTCTTGTCGACGGCGGTGGTACTGCCTACTTCGGCTCTTAGATGCTAATTTTAGAGTCAAATGACCAGGATCTACCAGTGATGATGCAAGGGATTCCATCACCACTGAGTTAATCCACTCCCTAAGCACCGGAAACTCCATTAGCTGCATCGACTGCAAAGTAAATGAGAAAGTTCAAATGCATTATTCTACTCTTTTCTGATATCAGTTCTTATTTCCATCAAAGAATAATGAGACAGTGATACTACATGTGCAATTTGCAAATTTCTGATAATCATGGAGCTATTTATTTACTTTTTGAAAAATCTGATTGTTTTTCGTGGGAAAATTCACATAATTTATTCCCATTATGTTATAATCAGAAAAGTGAAACATCAAACAGAAGGTAAACATTTTACGAAATTTATTCCATGAAAGCAAACCACAAAAATCATTCAATTATTTTCACTCTTTTGTTGCTTACACCAATGCAAGACTGAAATGCCCATCTGTACTCACTTTGTCCTCATAGGAAAGGATTCATAATGCGTAATATGTACTAGGGTTGGAGACTATACTGCTCAGATGAAAAATTCCATTTCTAGTTAATTTTAACAAGTTCTATGCAAACTTCATAAGTTAGAAAAATAGGTTCTTGAAACATTCTGAAGGGCCACTTTTCCTCTTAAACAACCTTTACAACAGATACACATATATTTTCATGCATTAGTGATGCTTGAGAATAGCAAAGTTTGAATAAATTCATTTGTTCCAGACACGAATTTCTCTTGTGAGAATTTTCCTACCTTGAGTATCCTGATGCTGAAGCATACATGAGGTTCATGAAGGAATGTGAGGGAAAGGCGAGAGAAGTGGGGGAATGGAGTGTCTGCATCCAGAGTGAGCGTTGCTCTCACTCGCCCAGAAATTGTCAATTTCTCCACGGCAACATCTAAGTCCATTCCCACACTGTCATTGAAAGAAAAAGAAAACGTCAAACCCACTATTTTTAATTTTAAAATCTTCCTAATTATAATGTTAAATGTCTTCATTGAAGGGTGAGATTGAGATTCTTAGTCCATTCTTACATCTAACTCTAGGGTAATATTGAAACACTAAAAATAGATGCAATAGTTGGCTGTACATAAACAATGGTGCTTTCTCTTCAATTTAATTTATTGACCTCTTGATTATTTGAATCATGGGTGCCCAATGTTTTATCAGAAAGAACAGCATTAGTTCTTAAAAATGCTTCAAAGACCAGAGATAATGTGTTCTTCTTTATTTAATAAATATTGGTTCCTAAGAATAATCGATACTTTTTTTTTGGTGAAGTAGCAAATATTTTGGATGAATATAGTTTTAACGAGATTGCTGTCTTTCAATCCGTGTAAACACAGATTTCATGACAGATGTGACAAAATTTGGTAATAAATGCAACTTGAAGATAATACCTACTATTTAAACTTTAAATAGATGCTGCAAAAACCATTTAGTTTTTTGTGCCAACTTTTAAAACAACAAAATAAATCATCTGAAAACCAAGTAATTACTCCATCAAATTTAAGTAAAAACTTAAAATTGGAATTGATCTAATGGAAAGAGTAGTGTACTTATAACATAGGATCATTGTGATTTCTGCACAGATCTGATGGTGGCCACTTGAATTAAGGCATATCCCCTCTGTAACATACTGTCTTAATTATTTTTGGTATAAATCTCAAATTACTAATTCATATGAGCTTCGCCCGCTTCAGCGGTCAGGGTTATAGAGGTGTGACGCACTGCCAAAACAACTTGAAACGTTATGGCTCCAATGAGTGGACGTCAGTTCCAGCGGCCGCCGTCAGATCGGCGCAGCACTCAGTGAAGAACTTAGGTAATACCGAGAGCATAAATAAAGGATGAATGATCACTGCAACTATATAAACAGCAGTTTTCAAAAACAAAAAATAATTAGACCTTAAGTAAATTTATTGGACTACAGATTTGCCAGGCAGAGAAGCACGTCACCGAATGCCAAGAAGGCATTCGATTAGCTCTAAATACCTAATAAAATATTAACTGAAACCCTCACTCTTTCCCGAACAGTCGAGTCTTGAGCACCATCCTGAAGTCGTCCGAGTCAAGCCTTAAGTCTGCCTCTAGTGCAACCCTATGCACTGGGAACCTGTCGAATAGGACGGCATCAGGAGTGGAGCCAGCCGTGGAACCAGACGAGGAGAAGGAGTGATGTCCCCTTTTCAGGCCTTCACCTGAATAGGAAGCAGTCCTTCCCGAATACGTTCTCCTTCTGCGTACTCCGGGGTTAGGGAAGATGGGTCCGTTGGTGCTGGGAGTAGAGGGTTGTGAAGGCCTGCAAGGGATGAAAGAGGCGTCGTATACGCCTCTTACGGCGGTTACCTCGGGGGTTGACTCCCCCAAGGTGAATTCTAGTAGTTCCACGCTTTCTGGTGCATCATGGAAAAAATAGAAATTGTACACATTGAGGTATGAGAAATGCGACTTCGTAGAAATTGCCAAGTGTGATCATTAGCATGTAATGAGATACGGCAATTCAAGGTTAAACGGGTCATTTACACAGCATTAAAGTACGACTTGAAAAGAACGGATCAATATTCTAAACAGGCGTCTAATACTTTCACTCGTGTAACCCAAAATAAAATGTCCCAGTCATTAGAGCTTCTGTCAAGAAAATGGAAGACGAGAAAGGTTTCGAGTCCCAGTCACGTCAAAAATGTTCACTCCTATTCAACCTTGAATATATTTATTTATTTGGAAGTTTAAACTGATTGATACTAAAACCTTTCTCTTTCTTATAGTAGTAGTAATGTTGAAATTGCTTCGAAAGCTTAGGTCATTTCGCACGTAGGCACCCAGTAGGAATCGAACCCAGGACCGCTTTTACCAAAGTAAAACGCGTAGCCCACTTGGCTAACCGTGAACCCAGTTCTCATTCTTGTCCATAAAATCTTAAGAGGAAATTCTCCATTCTATCTGTCATTCTATTTCCACATTCTAAACTCTTCCCATAGTCTAGCAACACACTCCAACAAAAAACTAAGGATACAGTGCCACAAAACTGACATAGGTAGCAAATTCTTTCTTATTCATGGTGCCAGATTGTGGAATACAATTCCACGTAATAATGTTACTGAGAAATCTCCCTCCTCTTTCAAACGATTAATACTTAAATACCTTTTTGAAATTGAAAATCAATTTTCCTTCATCTTGAAAGCACCTATTGAATCTTTTATTTATTTTTTTCCTGTGTTTTCGCGGGTTTTTTCCACCCCCTTTCTTGTGTGAGCGTTTTCCCGCATCGTGGGTTTTTCTCCGTGAACCTTCAGCCGAGGAGTTTTTTCCCCCACAACCTAAATGTTTAATTTATATAATTATTTATTTATTTTTATATATAGTAATA
>KZ308536.1:506943-560988 GCA_000376725.2 Ladona fulva
AATGGTATTTTTATTTGAGTTGTAAGTTGTTTTTTTTGTATTTGAGATTTTTATATTAAAAATTCAGAGGTTAGGCGTAAGACCCATTGACCTAATATCGCCAAAAGGGTTAAATAAATAAATAACCACTTTTCTATTTCACCCGCTATTATGATCATATTTCACTCTAATTAAATAACACTGTGCCATAGTCACTGCTGTTACATAAATGCTGAATTTCTTTCAAATAAATTTTGGCTCATTTCATTTTCAGTGTAAATATCGCAACGACCTGCGCTTATCCTACGTACCTATAAAATGCACGAGTTCGTGAAAAATACATGGATCCTCTATGGTGGGCAATTGCTGTAACTAATTAAAATTCGTAAAAACCACCAAACTAATTTACGCGAGCTGCGGAGCTTGATTTAACATGTCTAGGAGGTAAAAATTTTGAATGCTCTGCCTTGGATGCTCTTTTAATTGAAGAAATGAAAGAGAAAAACATCTGCCGTAGCCGGGATTTTTCGCTATCATTTCTTCATTTAAAATCAAGCATGCGAGCCGCGCGTTTTTAATCGCTTGCTTTTCAATGATAAAGGAAGGATTAATTTCCTTAAGGAAAATAATCGAGTAATGATGTTATAATTGTACATTCTCGAAAAAAAATCAATGAGAAACAGTAACTGATCACATGCGATTGACTGAAAATATATTAATAAAACAAATCAATGATGATTCCTCTAGTGTTTATATCGTTTTGAATACATTTAAGATCAATTCAAATTAAACATCAAACTGAAAGTAACCACGTAAAAGCACTCACGTTCGAAGAAAATTAAAATACACCCATCGTTTTTACTGAGGTTTCTAACGGAAAATTAAAAACTCACGAAATTTAAATATTGAGTCCAAACTCAAGTTTCTACAAATTTAATGCAGTGAGATATCGGAATATCAGAGAAATCTAAATTTTTATGTTAAAAAAACTCAAGTTTGAATAAAATAGGAAGTCAATGTAGACCTCAAAGAGAGTCAAGTGGAGAAATTGTTGTACCAAGGCTGAGACAAAATCTTTTCTACTTTACCACGTCTTCGTAAGATCCTACTTTCTTCTTTCCTCGAACTCACTCGAATATACCTTTCTCTCTTCAAACATCAGGGACAATTTCTTTCTCTTGAAAGCAGAGACTCGTACCTTGGGAGAGAGGACCAAATATTGGGATGGGATTTCTGTGGATTCGAAGTCGAATCAATTCGCGGATGTCTTTCAATATATTTGGTGGTCCTACAGTGAAAAATCAAATAACCATGCACCTCACATACTTGACTTCTCATCCTTTGGGTATTAAAGCAAACATTATATTTCTCGAGTGTTTGATATTGAGAATAGCCTGAGATAAAATACAAAACTCATCCGTTTCCATCCGATCCATTGTACGGTTGCGAATGTGTTGCGAAGGTGTTTTATGGCTTCTTCCGAAATTAATTCATTCCTCTTGGCGCCCAAAAATAAGCAAAAATTTTCTTTTACAAAAATAGTGGATGATAATGATATCGAATTCAAATGAAAAATTTGTGACACAATGAGGAATTGTTGAATAAAACAAGGTTTTGAACAACAAAGAAAATTTGTGCTTATTTTTTATGGTAATGAATTTAAAAATTAATTATCTAACAACATTAGATTAACTAATATTAACAAAATTAGACTAATTAATTAGCTAGGATTATGGTGATACTTATTATGGTACCATTTACTAAAGTGAGACATAAAAAAGGGAAAAAGAAGAAATCATTCAAGCAACTTAATTTTATTAAATAAATTATTATTTAGGAAGAATCAACGTTAATAGTGTCAATGGCACCCCCGAGCGAAGAGGTTGTATTAATAACGTAATTACTTCACTTTGGAAAATAATATAAGTTTCTAACGCACAACGACGAAGTAATTAGGAGAGCGTTTGTCGAAGTTTTTGTTGTTTTAGGATAAAGCAGAAGTGAAATCCAGAATTAGAAAATTAAAAAAGTAAAGAATACATAAAACATTATTTTTACAAATCATTTAAATACTAACATTCTTTCTTTCTTCGAGCGATGGAACTGCTCTTCAGAAGTAAATTTCACAAAAGACTGAATAATAAAAATGCATAATTTTTACAAAATAATCTTACGAATTAAAAGTTTAATGGGAAGAATAATATATGGCACAAAAGAGGAATTGTCCTGAGACTTAAAGCTCCAGGACGAATACGTTCTGCCACGAGAATCGACTCCCAAAACAGATTCCCAGGTATTTATTTATCCAAAAGAGTTCCGGAAAAAAACTTTGAATTGCTTGAAATTTACTGTTAGCTCCTCAAAATGGTAGGAAACGTTTGATTTTGAGAAACTGCATGGAGGTGTTAACCGAGCTTAACATCAAGAAAAGATTTCTTCAAAAGAAGATATCAAGAGCAAACTGATGTTTATGATGATGTTAATTTTCATTATTTTTCGTTTTGTATTTACTATTATCTTGATTCACATGATCACAAACTTTAAAATAGGGCAAAAATATTTATATTACCAAATGTAATCCTTAAATATGAGTAGCCTCGGAGTTAGAGCACTGCAGTAAAATCACACACAGATAACGTAAAGAATTAAAATAACACGGTTATACTTTATACGGTAATGAATTAAGTTTTATACGGTGATGAAAAATTAAAATAAAAACGTGACGAGAAGATTAGTTAAAATTCATGTTAAGCATATGTATGAAATCTTCAACGATCAAAGTCATACTAATATGCAAATAAAGACAACGATTACTATCTACGAAATGATTGAAAATATCTGAACTGACAGAAATATCATCACATCTTATTAATTGACATTTTATCCTTTCTGAATTTCCCTTCTGGATATAAATTCTGGATTGATTTAAGTATCTTAATGTTTCTGAAATGTTGTTACCTTAAGAATTCTACCAAATGTTTCAACTAATCTCTTATTGTTAAAAATGGTCCGATCCCATTCTAGGAGGACAAGACCACAATACTTATACACCCTCTAACCATGTTGTAAATAGATCAAGTTGCATTCAAGGTAAATAATTTAAGCAGAAGTAAATCGCCAAAGCCGTAAGGAAAAAATGAATGATAATAAATCAGGTTAGACATAAACTCCAAACTTCCTGATCATTGCCCTTATTTAGTGAAAAAATTAGCATTAAAATGTAACGATCAATTTCCTCTGACATCGCCTTTTTAAATTATTCCTACAATCTGCTCTTCAGTTTTTTGAAGCATCAATCACTCGGAAATTATCATCTCTCGTGAATATTTTCAACCGCCAACTGCATCCGGGACAAGGCTGACAAAGACGCTAAGTCATACGAAAATTGCATTTCAAGGCTCCTTTAATTTAAAACTGCCTCCTTCTCCTGGCCGTCGAAAATGAAGAGCGGTGACAGTCTACCTTGAGAATAAATTGTACTCTGATCGTTAAAAAAATCCTTCCGCAAACGAACGGGACTTTCTCGTTAGTGTTTCCGTGAAATCCATCATTTTGCGATGCCGATGAGCAGGGCCGGTTTCAGATAGAGGGCAAGAGAGGCAAACCTCTCTCTTTAAGAGGCATCTCCAAACAACACCTGTCGATATTAGAGTTCAACTTTAAAGTTAAAAATAAGAAATTGATTAAAATTTGAGAAAGCTGTATTCATCCCTGAAAAACAGCATGGTGTGTAATTCGTATTTACATATTTTACTACAATATTAATTTACTACACACATTACCATAGTGTAATATCTATACAGGGTAATGCTGCACCCGCGACCAATAAAATAACGAATAGCACATGAATGTTGCAAATAGCTAGTGAAATTTAAAAGGTAAGGTTCAAATAAACGTAAGATTTAAGTCGTAACAATAACTGTCGGTAAGTTATTATATAATTAGTAACTCCCGTCAAGCATAGTGTAACTTTAAAGCTATAAACTTTTACGAAAAAGTACTATAATTATCTAAACATTTATTCTATATTGAACTAAATCCTCCACAATTATGGGAAAATGCATGATCTCGGCTTCAATGATCGCCTTGGTCTTCAAGGGGATGGATTATTGAAAACAAAATTTCACATAAATTTCGAAATTTTATCAATTCGTAATTCAAGCAATTTTAAGTCCAAAAATATTCCAAGAACAAAGTAAGAATATTCATTCAATTTCCCTCAAGTCAATGGTAGATAATTTTGACTATTAATTCTAATCCTAAAGATGAAAACGAAATTTGTACTCATTTTTTGCGAAGCAGTTCTGAATCTTCTGCAGTCGAACTACACTATTAGTTAGACCCTGCAGTTTTTACAGCAAAGGTCAAGTACGCGATATTTGGCAGAAATTAACGGAATTATTTAAGAGGAAAGTTTCATAAATGTAGATAAACTTAGGAAGACTAAGAAAATTAAAAAAAGAGTTACAATGTAAACAGCGACGACAATGAACTTGCGGTAGATAATTGTCACCGAGATTTTTGAGATTTAAGTCGAAGAAGTCAACAAACGAAGCAGCGAGTGAAATTCGCCTTAGGGCAGCCACGCATCTGAATATGACATGACCAACGAGGCGAACTAATCTTCCAGGGGAATATGCAAGGTCAGTTCCGGAGCGAGAATAAAACCCTTCCTCCGTTCCGCTGCGTGCATGAATAAGGCGAGATAGCTCTGAATAAACACTCCCTGAGTGCCTTACCGACGATGCTGGGCTTTGCGTGGTTCAGGAGGGGCTCCAGTTTTCCCTTCATCACTTGAAATATGCTCGGAGAGCTGAATGTCCACCTAGAGGAAGGAAAAAAAGTATGCATTAGGGATCTCTCGAGCCAAGCAGGAGTTCAATTTGCAGGCGCCATAGGTCTTTAATAATTTTTACCATGGGAGGGATAGAGGAGATAACTTATGTATGAGTCCTGCGTTCTGGAGATATACGGAAAGCTCCAGAATTTACTCCAGCTATCTTTATTTCTCAAAGGGCAACAAGTATCTCTAGTTTTAACTAGAAAATCAATTAAAAGGACATACATTTAAACGATTTTGTAAAATGAAGAGGCTTGAATTTATTTGTGTGAAATTTATATTGTTAAATTCATTTATTTGAAATCATTTATTCAAAATTTCTTATTTTATATCTAATCATTTTAAATGAATTTTCACTGAAATATATGTGCGCTTGACAATAAACGTGCTGACATTAAATTTTTTACAACATAGGACAAATAACTTTCAACTCATGTACGTCAATATGTATACATCCATCACGTTGTTACGTTTCTTGATTAGCGCGCCGAGTTATTTACCTAGAAGAAAAGGAAAGCGCGTTTAAAAGGCGCAAAGGCGTTTGATAGGAAAAAGACTCATCTATGAATTACTTACTTTACCGGTAGAGTGACCTGAACGTAAAAAAGCGTAAATAAGGAATTGGGATAATGAGTATTTCGACGACGCATTTATAAGGATGATTAGTTTGTTTATCCGTCCTCACCAAACGCAATCGACGACCACAAACAATAATATGGGTTAATTAATAAAATTAAAGCCTGGTATTATAATTTATACTTAAAATGGACCTTGACTAAATTTCACTTTAAGGCCTAGTATGATAATGTTTTGCTAGAGTCAAAGTGAAGATTATAGTAAATCTCCTATATATATATGATGAAATAGCATGGAGGAGCACAATAACCTTCACTTTAATTCTAAAAAAACGATGTAATACAGGGCTCTGAAGAGAAATTTAGTTAAAGTCCACTTTAAGTATACATTATAATACCCGGCCTAAGTTTTATGTTACTAAAATTAAGTCTTATTATATATTAATAGCGTTACTATAGCAATAGTGGTGTTGCTACAACAGAGTCAGCAAATTTAAGTCGCTACCACTTAGAGAATGCGATTATTATTTATATTATTAAAGATTATTCTTTTTCATCGTGTAAAGTAGGGCAATTATTGATAACGTAACAAACGCATAGCGCTTTTGATAGGCATGAGAAGAGAAGTTTTTCTCTGTGAAAGCTCTTTGATAAAATTAATAAAGCATTTACGAGAATGAAATGCTATCTAGAAACGATATACGCAGAGCCCCATCAACACCGCTGAAATTAATATTTTTTCTGCCATTAATCTAATTAAAAACCCTTTTAGGTTCTCAAATACGGCTCCAGGGAAAAATTAATCATTAAACTCCTCTAAATCCCTTCTCAATTTTAGAAGAGCTCATATTTTCAGGCAAAGCACCATCTTAAAACTGGATTCTCATATTTAACAAGAACCTCCTCGTAAGTGAAAACTTTGGAAGTTAATTACATCGATTTTTCAATTAAAGTATAACAAAAAGAAGAGAAATTCGGTGTATACGTAAAAGAACTGAAATAAAATGGTAACTCGATAATTTTAATTGAAGAAAGAAGTAATAAAATTTTATCCGTATCCAGAAGAAATTGTCGTATTCCTGATAAATTAAATTACATGACGCAGCTACGTTGTGTTCATATTGCATAGGCATTCCTGAAATATTTATTTAGAATGAATAATTTCGAATTATAATACAAAATAATACGAGTTTCATGAAACTACTAAAAAAGAGAAGGGGGTTTTTAATAATTGACGACCTGCCTGAGGAGAGTTTATTTGAGAAATAGGATTGAGAACCTTATCATTCTCCTTATCGTCTTTTCTTCATTAATTGTTCTATCGTAATCTTGATCATACATATTATCGTTATTGTTAATGCATAAACCGATTTCGAGATGTATTTTTGAGAAAAATTAAGCAATTCTTGGTATAAAAATAAAGAACCGTCAGTTTGAGTTTGCAATGGAATTTTCCATAGGCTCCGTTCAATAATCGGGACAATCATACGCCTCTACTGTTGTTTCATTATTAACAATGCGGTGGCTTGATAAAAAAATATGGAAGAATAGTGAGATTAGATATGGGTCACAATCTGGCGAAACAAGCACATAAGGAAAGAAACAAAGGACAGAATATACAAGACCGTAGTGAGACCAATTTTAACATATGTAGGAGAGACAAGACCAGATACTTTAAAAACCAGAAACCAGGGAGATGAAAATTTTGCGGAGGATTGCCGACAAAACATTATTCGACAGAGAAAGGAGTGTCGATAAGAAGAGAGTGCGGTGTGGAAGATATTAATCAGTGGGTTCGTCGAAGGAAGGTGGAATGGGATGAACACATAGACAGAATGGATGAACAGAGGATAGTGAGAGTGGCAAGAGACAATGCTCCAAAGGAGAAAAGAAGTGTGGGTCGGCCAAGGATGAGGTGGAAAGATAACCTGGATGTTAGGGAATTGTACTGAAGGAAATATGCGCAAGCCTAGGAAAAAAGGTGGAAGAAGAAGATGATATGGGTCAATTTTATTCCTACGCTCTCAATCCACAAGAAGTATATTCGAAGCCTAGGAGTAATAGTTGAGGTCCAGTAGAACACACAGATTTTCCCACTATATGTATACGCTATAGTAGGCATATCTTACGCTGTTAAAGAACAACAAAAGTCTTTACTTTTAACAATATTTCCAGGATGTTTCTGCACTCTGTACCAAGAGTAATTCACTTCTGTGAATTTACTCACTAGCCGATATGCATAGTAAGAATTAGAGATTAGTAATTATTGTAATTACTAAGTAAGAGGAACTTAAAAACCGAGTGGCACAAGGTCTAAAAAGTTAAATCTTAAAGGGAGACATGAAAAGCGCTTAATTAAATAAAATCGCCTTAAAGAGAAAATAAGGGGTCAAAAGGCGAAAGACCTTCCTTGACCCGCATGCGTTATCACTGCTTCAATGCCGCTACATTTCATGTCCAGAAATGGAATGCATGCGACCAGATCACAATAGCTGCTTTTCGGAGCGACACAATTATTTTCAAGATGGCCGCCACGTTGTTTTGAATCTGCTTGACCCTATTGCCACCTATGAATCGTGGGAGCTCCATTCGACCTAGACACGCGATCGAAAAGCGCGATAACATATTTCGCGAGATTTGTTTGATACATCCAACGTACTCATACATCGGCTTTACCTGTTTCCGTGTCCTAAGATCGAACCACTATTATCATCTCAAAGTGCAGGGACACCTTCGTGCAATTTAATTGAATAATTGACTCGCGTGAATTGAGCTGGACGTGCTACTAATCGTGAGCGGGAATTTGCCACTAGGCCATCTTGATCTCCTTCACATTCCGGGGCTTCGATCTGAATATGGTGCAGAATGCACGATTAACCCAGAATAATTAACTGATTCCATACATTCAATTCCACGAAATCATCAAATTTACATGAATGGGTTCCAGGAAAATATTTTAGGGAATTTGATGAGAGGATTTCCAGCTTGAACCTTTTCCATAGTACATGAAATTTTGCTTACGTATCAGCCATCATGAATTATGAGTCCATAGTGCATTGTTTTCTTCGGTTACCATACCTTGAGGAATGGAGCATTCTTCATTTTTCTTTAGTTAAATTTGATGAGAGGATTTCCAGCTTGAACCTTTTCCATAGTACATGAAATTTTGCTTACGTATCAGCCATCATGAATTATGAGTCCATAGTGCATTGTTTTCTTCGGTTACCATATCTTGAGGAATGGAGCATTCTTCATTTTTCTTTAGTTACGGAACAGAGAAAAATGCATCTTACATTTACTTCTGTCTCAGTTTCATCCAATGACTGTGTTAGGTGATGTTGAATCGATTCATCTTGATCAATACTTATTGAAGTGATCTTCATAGGGTCATGGTACTGCATTAATGAGGATTTCTTCCGCACGTAAATCATTTTATTCTGTAGATGAAAAAATACAAACTGCCTCACTCCTCATCTTGCACATTCGCCTTATCCCCTTTCCAAAGCTTAAGGTAGCTAATGGTGAAAGGGTTGAAGTTCCACAAGTACCTCAGTTGAAAATTTGGCAAATTTTGTAATTTCTGTTATTGTTGTAGTAACGGTATGAGGGCGATTGCCGTAGCAACGAAGTACTGTCACTTGCTATGAGAGAGTCAGCGAGTCACCATAGTGAGTCGCAACATGTGTGAGTACGCAGGGGAGGTTTGATATAAGGAAGGCCCTTCCAAACTAAGGCTCTAAATTCTGGAACTCTTTACCTGACTTTATCAAATATTCCAGCTCGGTGCGAATCTTTAAGGATAAATTATTCAACTATCTCTTAGCTGCTGATGTTTAAAATCAGTATTTTGAGTAGTATGACTATTATCTGTCTTGATTTCTAAATTCTCTGTTCACTTATATTGTTGTTTTGTTTTGTTGCTTAGCTATTTTTGTATTTTCCACAGATTTTTGCATTTCTGCAACGCATTCTTTTGCTCTTTTGATTTTCTGTATTCTTTTTATTTCTGTCGAGATTGTTTTTTCTATTTCCATACATTTTTGTAATTTTACATTACTTGTTATTTTTGTGTTGCTCTATGGGAACTTCCCAGAGCATAAAAAATTTCAAATAAATAAATAAATACTATCCTTGAAATTCAAGTGGACAGATTGCAACTGCGGCTGTAATACACGAGTTCTTTCAACTTCTACTGAGATGATAATAATAATAATACGTCTCTATTTAAGGGCAAGATTGAGACTTATTAGTCTCTTTTTACATCTAACCATTAGTCATTACAGATAGAATGAAACAGCTATCGGAAGTTAAACCTAAGGAAAGCAATCAAAAAGGAACTATTACGTGAGTTTAAAGAAAAACCTACGTCTGCACTTGGGAAAAAATTAAAATTCTGAAGGAAAACACCCACTTGAAGGGGTTCGTGAAAAACCTGCGAAACCTACTGACAGTGACTACTGAAATTTTATAAGAAGAGGGGAAAATAATGACGATCATAAGGAAGGTTTTTCTGTATCACAGCGCAACTATTACATAAAGAAGATGATGAATAAATATGAGAACGCCATAAGGGCACGGCCTGGCCAAAGAGATCAAGCACCATGAATGAACAAGAATTAGTCCCAAGACGTTCCATGAAAAGGAAGAATGTGAGTCAAAAAAAATGCAATTGAAATGTTTTAGGACCACCTCATTATCTGCTCACAACAAAAATGAAACTTAAAATATTTAAAAATCCTTTCTATCTGTAATCCTTACTATCTTTTTCTTTCTTAAATATATATCTAATCCCCTCCTCACACTGCCACAGTTCATTGCCTCATCGGGGCGGAGGGGTGTTAACGGAGGTTGGAGGCGATGTATAGCTCAGGTTTAACCATGCTAAGAAGGCTTCAACAATATCTCCGGCCAAATAGTGAGAGTAGCACTCATTCATTCACCAACCGGCAGTGAGACAGCCTGGTGAATCACTGTCTTTTACCCTCCAGGCGCAATTACAATTTATCATGATGAGCTTCTGTAATGGAAATTTATCCGGACGTAAAAGCACCACCCATTCGGATGTCCGGGAGGTGGTGGCATTACAGAGGTCCATCATGAAGAAAAGAAATAACCCCCTACACTTCGCAACCTACAACTGCCGCAGCCTGAAGAACGAAGATCGACTCCTGGAATTGCTCCATGAAGCAGAGAAGATAAAGTGGGATGTCATCGGACTCAGTGAAGTAAGAAGAAAGTCAGAAGAACTGGTTACGCTCAAGGAAGAGCATATATTCTATTATAGGGGAACAAAGGATGGAAGAATTGGAGGAGTTGGCTTCTTGATTAACAAGAAATAGAAAAATAATGTGGAGAAAATAGAAAGTGTATCTGACAGAATATGTAAGCTCATCCTCAGGATCCCTCGGATTGAAAATGGCTGATGATGATGATCATATATATCTAATTACATTCTTAAATATAATTACATTCTGAACCTTTTACGGGTGCCAAACGGATTCAAAGAAAGGAAGATAGCAAGAGACTGAAGGATGCGTGGGCGTAGCGTAGAATGGAAAAGTAAGCTTGGCCGACAAAGAAACGAAGTTCTGGAGATGAAAGGAGAAGAAAGGGTTCTGATGGAAGCAATAAAACAGAGGATGATGATCAAAAGAGATTGATTGGTCAATTACTGAGATGAATATTGTCATAGATATGATGGTAGGATGTTAGGATAAAAACAGAGAAGTTGAAGACAAAAGTGGTTCAATGGTTCAAAAGAAGGGGTAAATTATCATGAAGGAAAGGAAGAGATACATTTTTATTCCCTTTATATAGGGAATAAAGGGAATTTTAGTTCTATCTACGACTAAATCTTCTACCACATCTCTTAAAGGAGAATACATAGAATTCGTGGCAGCAAAATGGAGAGGAAATTTATAAAAAAACATTTAAAACTACAGTTTGCTTTCGTTGTTCCGCTGTAGTATAAAGCGCTGTTTTAGATGTATCGAGAGATCTCTGAATACGGAAATATTCTGTAAAAATGGGCCAAATTTAGAATAAAAGGGAAGCCACTCTCTCCACTCCAATTAAGAATGTAAATCGACAGTGGGAACAGTCAAGCCAATTTCCCACAGATACCGTTGCTAGAATTGCCTAAATAGCGGAGATTTTTCGAAATTCTGCTCCCGCATAAAGAAATTAAATTATTCATTCGATGGCTGAGGGATCAATCCAAATCCATCCATTGTTTTCCATAATTGAAAGGAGTTGGTAGCTTCAGCTACAAGTATTGAAAGTGAATTTCAAATACATTTAATAACTTTAATTGTGTTTTATCATTCTGGTTTTATTATACTTTTCATTTTGTTATTTTTGACGATTTTTATTTTGTCAACATTGGAACCTCCTACGCTATTACAGAACACCGAATCCGCATTTCCTTGTTTGGTAAAATTTGTATAATTCAGTACTTATGCGCAAATTTAACTTCGCAATGATTTAACTAGCATGCATTAATAAAATTTACAAATGGGTTGAATGAATTAGTAAATAATTATTCTGCGGATTGAGTAATTTCTATGCATACGAACAGAAAGAACATGCTCTTTGTATTACTTTGATTGAAATACATTATTAATATCTCCGTTATTCTATGCATAAAATACTCAGTGAGAGAATATGACGTGGTGTAATGTTGGCCTCGTAACAGAGAGTAAACCGTTAAAATTCCTGTAAAACCAACTGTACAAATTTCAGCAAAAAAATTAAACCAAATTGTCTGAGATAGAATTCGTGACTGAAAAAGCTGCTTATTTATTACATTTGATACGGGTTAAAATTGCAGCTGCAGGGCAGAGTTTCGGTTTCAACGGAATATGTAGGAGCTCCTTGGCCTTTATTCAAACTGAAATAACATTGAGAAGATGAGACAATACAGAGTGACGATAAGACTTGCCGTTAAGTTATAACTGGTAAAGGGCATGAGCAGGGCGCAAATTTGCATCGCTCAATTTCTGCATTTCTTATAGTTCAATACTCATAATTGTGATTGTGAGACTCCTTGTAAAAGGAGATAAAGCTCAAGTAGGCCTCCTTTCCAACTATCCTCGTATTCGACATTTAAAATAATAAATTTCTATGGATACAACAACAAAGAAACATTTTTTTGCGAGAGACGTCGATAGTTGCGAGAATTAGCGAAGAAAACTCTACGTAGAGCGAATCACCCGCAAAAGAAGAAGATGATAAAACTGCGGAAAAGTAAATTATTATATATGCTGGTTCTAATATGTATGGCTGTTCCGGTTGTATTCGGAACTTGTGCTGTTTTCGTAACTCTGGTGTAATTGAATTTGTTTCTGAATCTTCCACCTGCAAAACTAAATATTCTTATTTTTAGACCTGTTTATTCTTTCTGAGAATTAGGAGTGTTTAGTTACTAGCCTGACGATGCCGATGTCCCGGGTTCGAATAGCGGCGTGGACGCACACGATTTTATTTTAGAAGGCTACCGTAGTAGACATCAAAGTGTACAATCGCATTGATAAAAATTGTTATTATATATGATGCCTATTTTCTAGGTTGATTTCCAGTAATTGAGTTTTTGCATGTCTACCGTTCGCAAAACCAGATCGGCGTCGACGGTCTCCATTGCAAACGCGTACTCTTCTTCAGCGAAAAAGTTTGTCCACCCCAGCTGTAGACGTAAAACGAAGACATCGTCGTTTGAGCTGCTCGACGAGTTCGCTTCCGGAGCAAGTTTTAATATTTAATCGTATTTTTGGCGGCGATGTTGGGTTTCCTTCCATTCCCTCAGACTTTTCCCTCGCATACTTTTATATGTTGCCACTTCGCTTGATGCAGAAGAAGTAGGGAATGGGCTAACTTTTAACACGTCCACTGCTAATCACTCCACCGTTGGAGTGAGAAATGCATTGGAAATGGATAGATCAGCAGTGAACGTGCTAAAGGCGACGACAGTAAATGAAATACAAAGAAGTACTTGCCTCCCATCAGACAAGAAAAAAAAATATTTCATTTACTCAACTGATTATTTGCTCCTACTACCTGTTACATCTGGATGAAACGTTTTCCATTTACCACTAGATACAGGCAACTTCATAACTTGCAAATCGAAGAAAACGTTTTGACAAGCAAGGAGGTGCAGACAAATATAACCCAGGACAAAATCAGGCCATATTCAATTTTATTAATACTATAGCATTTAAACTTTTATGCCGATTACTGACAATGTAATTGACATTCGAAAATATTTAAAGCTTCTACACATACAGCTTACATTCAACTAAGGTTAAAATTTCGTTGCAGCATGTTGCGCAGTTTATTTGAAATTTAATTTTATAGATTGCTAAAAAGAATCGCGATCAGCACTAATTTTAGGATACATTAATTCAAATATTTCTTAATTTACCTGTCTATCATAGCCAGAAAAGAAAATATCACGAATATAATATAGAACTATCTTATATAATGTAAGAACCACCTCTAAGCTTTGAACACAAGGCGTTTAGTTAATGTAATAATTAAAGGGGAATATAATAAAAACTCGATGGTTAACTTAGACAGCCGCATCCTTCATAAAAGTAAGACACTGATGAATAAAGTAAACAAATGATAGTGTGGGATGGGGTAAATATTTTGAGACGAAAATTGCCCGTTGGCGCTGGAATGCAAGGGAAAAATATTGGCTGAGAGCGTATCCGAGGAGAATTAAATTAATTCCTGTTATAACAGCCGAATTGCGATTAAACTTGAGGAATTATCAAAAGAGGCGGAAATTCGTTAGTAATAATAGCTTAGGCGTTTAAAAGTATGCCTGCTCTCACTTAGCATATGTTTGTCAGAAGAAGTGCATACGTAACATCTACATCTACATAAGTACCCTGCAAGCCGCCTTCCGGCGTGTGGCAGGGGGTGTAAACACCAAGAGTAGAATTACTTTTTTAATTTATTATTATCGCGTATCGTTCGCGGAAAAAAAGAGTCTCTAAAACGACTTGTCCTCGCGTCTATTTCTCTTATTTTACGCTCACTGTCGGATCGGGCAAAGTAGCAGGGGGGTCGCATAATATCAATTACGTCATCCGAAAATGTATTTCCTCTGAATTTATCTAACAATCGCAGCCTAGCTTCTAATCTCCTTTCTTTCAAGGATTCCCAACCTGCGTCTGTGAGCATTTGCGTTACACTTGCTTCTCTATCGTAGCACTTTTTAACAAAACGTATCGCCTTACGCTGCACTTTCTCGAGTTCGCGAGAGTTCGTTTCATCCGCTGGGTCCCATATACTCGCCGCATATTCCAGATGGGGCCTAACTAACGTAAAATAGCATCGCTCTCTAACCTTTTCATCGCATCTACCTACAATACGCTTTATAAAACCGAGCTTTTTAGTTGCTTTACCGCATATTTTTCGAATGTGTGTGCTCCAGTTTAAGTTATTGGTTAGGGTGATTCCAAGATATTCTACTGAGTCGACTACATTTAAATTCGTTCCACTAATTTTGTACGGGCGGTTCTGACTCAATTGTTTCCTTTCGAAGAAATTTACTACAGAGCATTTATCTACATTAAGATCTAGCTGCCATTTTTCGCACCACATTTGTATATGAGCTAAGTCGTTTGAGAGTGAAGCACTATCTTCGTCACTTGATATTTCTCTATATATTACCGAATCATCCGCAAATATCCTCACATTGCTATCGATCTTGTCGCTTAGGTCATTGATATAAATGAGGAAGAGTAAAGGTCCGATTACGCTGCCTTGGGGTACGCCTGAAGTGACTCTGACTTTATTCGAACTAACGCCATCAAGTACCACTTGCTGTTCTCTCTCGTGTAGAAAATTCTTTATCCATTCAATTATTTCCTTGTTGATACCTGCTAATTTTAGTTTGTAAATTAATTTGTAGTGGGGGACCCTGTCGAAAGCTTTCTTGAAGTCAAGGAAAATAGCGTCCACTTGTTTTTTACTTTCGGCAGACTTTAAGATATCGTGGACGAATAGAGCTAGTTGGGTTTCGCATGATCGGTTCTTTCTAAATCCGTGTTGGTTCTTACTGAGGAAACGATTGCTATCTAAGAACTTCATAAGTGAGCTAACAACGTAACGTAAGATTGGTATCACCTTGTATGAAAGGTTGCAAAGAGGATGTTTAAGATGGTGTACGAGGAGAAGATTAAAGGAGGTAGGAAATAGCCCGTTGAAAGTAGTGACCGCGGTAAGGAAAAAGTTGAGACGTACGGAGAGCAAAGCGAAATATACGAAAAAGATATATGAAAGCAGCGAAAGACGTACACAATGACAAGAAAGTGTAGATTGAGTACTGAGGATAAAGGAGATCAATACCGAGCTTAACCCGAAAAGCAATAGTGAGAGTAATATATTACGTAATTATGCATCAATTATAAAATCGTAGTAGTAGTAATTTTTAAAAGTTAGGATCGAAGAAAGATATTTAAACTTTGCACGGTAAAGCCGTGGGACTGAATCTCAAGGAATAACAAGAGTGAAAAATAGCGACAACTAGGACTCGAACCCTGGTATCCCACTTCCCGGGCAGGTATTCTAACCACCATTAAGGTAGTCTAACCACCAGTTTTGAAAGTGCTTCGACAGCTAAGGTCATTTCGAACATGAGCCAGCACCGGAAAATGAAATCGAACGCGTTACCCGCTATCCGGAGGCTAAAACTATAAAATCATCATGTAATTATTATTACATGAAATTCATCAAAATAGTTACAAATATCCTGAGCTGCGAGTCTTCGACATTAATTTGACCTAATGTGTTACTATATAGTGTAAGTATTTGTGTATGTGAAAGCATTAGTCTGTAGAAATATTACTGCACAAAATGTGGTCAAATAGGAATTCATAAATCCAAAGAAACTCCAGAATTCATTTCAGATGGTACCAAGCGCGCTGATTCAAACCTCGTACAATTTCATCACAGGAGCGATAAAATTAGGAGGCAAAAACAATCTGCGAGCAAAAGGTTCCATCACCCAAGAGAGGTAGAGAAGGTAAGATGAAACTCCTTTGGAGAAAATGAAAGAAAAGGAGGTTAAGAGGAAATAAAAGACCAGGTCAAGACTCAAGAGCTAAATGAAGAAATATAAGCTGGGAGAGAGGGTGAGGCCAAAAGAGGGAAGGATTTTAACGTCTGGGCATCCAGAAAATTCAATAGAAGCAAGGTCTGCTTTTGGCTTCAGGAGTTACACTAACCTGTGACGTCAATTATCAGGATAGCTCTCAGTTAATCAGATTTGAAGCAGTTAGGCCCGGTGTTACAATGAATACTTAAAATGAACTTTAACTAATCTTCACTTTAGGGCCTGGTGTTGTCTTGTTAGAGTTAAAGTGAAAATTATAGTTGATCTCCAATATATACGATGAATTAGAATGGAGATTAACTAAAATCTTCTCTTCAACTCTAACAAAACAATATAATACCAGGCCCTGAAGTATAGATTAGTTAAAGTCCATTTTAAGTATAGATTATAATACTAAGCCTTAAAGTGATGGATTTATATTTCATTATAAATCGTGCTTGTCATTAATTTCGGTTCTTTCTCAAGAAATAAAGAGCAAGTAATTTTCGTAAATTGGCATCACTAAAAGTATTAACTATGAATTAAGATTCTGAGTGTTCTGAAAGTAATGACGGAAAATAAAATCTAGAAAATTTTCTTGCGAGATCTTGCAAGGAGACATTCCCAACCAACCACAGATATTTCTTTGCTTCACGAACAGTGGGGGAGGAAAAGGCCCAAGAAAAAATGATTTTCCAGCAGAAAACGAAAACTTGCTTGCAATATGTGGCGTAAATTTTGTAAATATTGGGGTGTTTCAATCGTTCATACTAAAAATACCACGGCTAAATTACATCGAAAAATCGCCACCTTTAAATAAAAAAAAATTGCATCCCGTATTTAATAACACTTTTCATAGACACGAAGATAATGAAATTTAAAACCAAAAACTGTTTTTTATGTTATTTCTCCATTCTTTTTCTGAAAGGAATGATAACTATAATCCTGATGGCAAACTTTTCTGATTAAATTAAAAATTAGTACAACCAAAGTTTAAAGTTAATGCAAATTGATGGCAAGCAAAAAAAGTGTTTTACGAGGTCAGAGACACATTAAATCGCTGAATGGAAGGGTCGCTCCCGAGATTCAATATCCTTGCCTGTATCAACCAACTCGAGAGTTAGCAATAGTTGGAGCGCAAGTAATCTCTCCTCCAATTCCCTTTCACCACTCCATCAGTCCTACGTGTGGAAAGCGTTTTCGTGGTATCCTAGCAACCGTCTATAGGAGATTGAGCTGTGGATGAGGAGTGGGTGTTACTTAAAGAGGTCTTTATACGAAGTAATGGAATTTTTGAACCTATGAAAGATTATCTTCCTCGTCGATTAAAAACGACGTATATTAAAAATGACTTACAATAGGACGGCTTTTAATTGAAAAACTGAGAGTATTTAATTCCTTCCAAATGAATAAGATTTCAACAACATTACGAGAGGGACAAGAGAGTGGTTCCCAGTAGGACATTGCTGCCATATTGTATGATAGCGAAATTTGGCTGTGTGAAGAGAGGTACATGATTATCGTATTTAATTCATCATTAAACTGAGTTACACTGCGATCGAATTAATCACCTTCAATAATTATACGAATTGTTAATATTAGTAAAGCCATTAAATTTGACATTTCAACCATAACACACACATAACGAAAGCAGTTCAGAGTAGCCATTGTTTTTACTGCCGAATTTTCATAAATGGAAATATTTCACTCTTCTTTCGATAATGCCAGAGGGAACATTTATAATTTCATTTTCTTTTGCCTCAGTCTTGAACGTGGTAATGATAAAATGAGAGCTACTGAGGTGTTAGCACAGCTGAAGAGTACATTCATTTCGTTAATTCATTACTGAACGGAGACCTGGGTTCGAGTTCCAGTCATGTCGTTATTTTTCACACTTATTATTCCGCTGTGAAAGCTGTTACTCAACCAGTCATTGTACTGAAAAGGCACTAGCATGGACTTGATCTTCTAATAGCATTCTATGGCTTAGCTAGGGAGGCAAAATCAAACAACCTCACTCCTCATCTTACCTAGTAAGCCTCATTTCCTCTTCAATAATTTTGAAAACTAACGGAGGGGGGGGGGTGAGATTCAAATCAGCCTTCGAGCAGAATGCTTAAAAAACAAATAAGTGTGGCATAATTCCTTTTAACCGGCTTCGAATTAACCGACCTTATTACCAGGTTTGTGTGCAACGGCTTGCATACGTAATAAGAATGAACGCAACATGGTTTCACTTAAAATATTCTATTTTCCGAGAATTATTTGGCGCTTTAGATAAGAAAATGTCGAGATTACGCATTCGAAAATTTACCGAAGAACGAAAAACTAATGAAGATTACGTTACCTTTTCAAAAACTGACTAAACTTGTTTGGAAAAATGTTAGGCTAAATTTTTACGTAATATTGTGTATGAATGTAAAATAAGTACGCGTTAATAAGGAAAATTTCTCCATTTTTCATATATAATGCCTTGGAGATTAATTCTATGAGGAAACGTGTACATACAAAAATGTACATACATAAAATACAGAGGTTTCATGTAGGTACCTATCAGATGCGCAGTAACGAGTTGGCCGGTTAAGAGGGATTATACCGTAACCATTTTCTGTCATTTCTGTTTTTTTTTTTTTTTAAGTATGACTTCATGAAAAAGGGCCGTAACGCAAGGAAGTGCATGCGTTAGGAGCGTACACGAGAAACAATGAGAACGATTTGAAATACGACAAGAAAGTTCCGCTGCCCCTTTGTGCTTCTCTATCTTCACTTTCCGCCGAGGAAAGAGGGCAATGGACATTGTAAGGGAAAAGTTTCCTCCAGCCAAGCAATTTCACGCCTGCCCGTTCACTCCTATTCACGTTCTTTGGGTAAGCATGAGGCAATACAGGAGGGCGACTGAACAGCAACCATTAGTACATACAAATCAAAAGCAATGGATTTCAATGAGAGAGCGTAAAAATGCGTTAAATGCATTCATCACGAACCGAAATGGTTTCCGTTTTAATTAAATGGAACATCTGGAAATAAAAATGCCTAAACAGAGAAATACTCCGGAGAGTTTTAACTGATACTTTTTCGAACATTCGGAAAGACCGAGGGATTAGAATTTTCACTAAGTTTCATTCCTAAGTATAATTCCTGAATTTCACCCGGATTATGTAATTAACGCTGACCAGTCTCTGGTTGCGAATATCAGGCGAAAGTAAAGCGAGCATTATGTATACAGTGAGAAAAAAGAACGAAGGTGTTTTTGGGCTATTTCTCTACTAGAAACTTCGTGATACATAAAAATCTTAAAAAATTAAGAAAGAAAAAATGGAAAATTAAAAGGGAGGGTTTCAAGCAGCAGTGTTAAAATTTATAAACAGACGATTCTTACAGGAGATTTTCATATTAGTCTGGAAACGAACCCAAGACCATATTGAAAAAATCTTTGCCATTTGCGTTACGAAAACATGTCTAATTACAATATCTAGATTATCAATTCTTTATTGTTCTGGGAAGTGCTCAAAATAAATTCTCTATAATCCGCACAAAGCATACTTTATGGAAAAATTTGAGTATTTGGGCCTTCTGGGGTCGAAGCTATGACAGCTATGATCGATGTCTCACTTTTCTTCGGGGTTTCCCGTTGGTACTGATACCACATAAAAGGGTCAAATCAAAGACACTTGTAGTTACGGCTGAGACTCCATAACCTACGTGTAGCAGTACAATATATACTGGAGTACCTACCTAACGTATATTTTAATAAATGTTGACAAGAAAGGTAAAGAATGTCTGGGAGGTAAGAAGATGAAATTAAATAGCAGAAAAATTTAATTGTTTGTAAAAAAACGGGATAAAAATTTTTCTAGGTGGAAAATTTCGCTATATCTATGGCAATGCACGTGTGTCGCGCGGTTGCCTAACTTCGATTTTCGGTTGCAAATTTTGCATAAACAAAGGCGCATTGAGTTGAACTGCCGGACACGTGTCTGTTATTTTGGTGCAAGGAAAGTGTCCGGAAATTTTCGTGTAAATCCGTGTTCCACAAACCTGACGTGCTCCTTGTTAGTTAAAAGAAGGTTGGAATACGGAAGGTTGACCAAACAAATTCACCAACTATTGACGGATAACTCCGAATTTGTACAAATCTCTTCGACTCTTTAAAACTTTTTTAATAATCTTACTCTTTTTCCATGCCTTTATACTATCACAATCTCTCTCTCTCTTCGATGGAATAAGGTAAATTGGTATATTAATGAATGAAGCTATAATATCATGAGCAAAATCAGGTGAGGGTTAAAGCTGGTTTAACTCGACCCAAAATAAAACTAAGGGAGAAAATTCTGAAGATATCAGAGTAAATGTAAGAAATACTATTATTTTATTGAAATAAATTATATAACCGGGATAATTAAGATTTAAACATAAAAACCAAATCGATTAGTCGCTTTTAGCGCGTCTTTGACTAGGTAAGTACATTTCTCCCACGTAAAATAAAATGAATGCTCTCACGATACTGGTATAGATTTGACTTGAAGAGTTCTACCAATTCGTAGAATTGACTGCGAATTTTTATTACTGTAACGTTACTAGACTTTCACCAAGGGAAGGGAGAGGCAACGACAATCCAGGGGATAAAAATTACATGGTACATGGGCCAAAATCTAATTGTACATACAGAACCGCGCCGTCCTATGGGTGCAAGGGTGTATGGCACCAAGGCGGCGGAATTAAAAGGACGGCAGGAGGAACGTAGTCAACCATAATTATCATTACAACAACATTATTTGTCGTTTTATCTGAGATACCCACGAGTTATCTTGAAAAAATTATGCTGTGAAATCAAAGATTAGCAAACATTTAGAGGAAAGAATTACGGATAAATTAAGACGAGAAAGGAATATTTGTTCAGTGGATTTAATCGAATTTATTTAAGTCGAAAATTAATTTCTCTTAGTAACTTTCATATTTAGCAGCGATAACTATTAACTCATAAATACAATTTACTATGTCAGCATGTGGAATCTGCTCAATTAATTGTTACTGACATTTTGTGACTAATGTAAGCTGTGGAACGAAGTTTACGAAGTAAAACAATGGTTTTTCAAATTTTTACGAAATATTTTTAACCAGTAAATCAGGAAACTATGGTTTTGGAATTTAATTTTAAGGGCGGCAAATTAGGTTTGCACCCGGGCAGGAGATAGGCTGGGTGCGGCTCTGTATACATAACACAATGCGGGAATGTCTGGAGGGAAAAAAGAGAGAATTTCATATGAGCGAATAATCAAGCTAAGGATCTCCCAAACTGAAAATTTATGGCGATTTATAAGTTAAAAATTCAATACAGGTGGATGGGCAAGGAGGGGGAGTAAATATAATTTGAGGTGGTGCCACGGTCCACAAGACCCCTCTTTAGTGCGTCACGATGCCACTATCTAAAACTAGGAAGTAAAATTTTCTTACAATAACCCCAAACCTGGTGTCCGCAAGTATTAACATTAGCTAAGATTTGGATGAGTAAAATAGCCGGTAATTGCTAAGCAACTGTGACTCCTACCTCAAATTCCGATATCTATAAATAAATTGTAGGAATGTCGAGAAAATCGCATTTGTTCTTCCCACCTTCGTTGAAACATCGCAAGTATTGTCGAAAATAACAAACATATTTTTGTGCATAGGTGGAAAAAATGGTATATTTATGAAGAAGCACGATGATACATCTGGTATGCATATGTATTCATGATCTCCTGAGAACCAACAGGCAACGATGCAAGAATCTATTAAATTACATTATTGACGTTCTCAGACAGACCGAAGGTTACTTTTTCCGGAGCAGGAATTTATGTCTCGTAAAACCATCCCGTTCTCGTCAGACGAATCTCTCTAGACGAAGAAAATCTTGGTTTAAAATCATCTCAAGACCATCTAGTGAAGCAGAAAACCTCTTCGAGTACTTGTATGGGACACCGTTACGAGGAGCATCCGGCCAGATAAGAAGCTTGTTATGCAAATTAGATCCGAAAGGCACAGAAATAATGTATCCAGCTCAAAGAGAAATTTAGATATTCCAGTTAGCGCTCCGAGTTAACGGAGTTTCCTTCAAAAAATCTTCGCTCGCAAAAATATTTGATGGTTGAACATTCGACTGAGGCAAATAAATTGCGCAGTGAATAGAAAATATAAATTGATTAAATGTTTCGAAATCATAGGTTAGGAAATTTAGCTGAGTCACGGATGAGATGAAGATTTTATAGCAATATTATTAATCAACGAGGTTCTTACTAAAATACATTGTTACACTGGGAAGGAATCTTTAATTTCAATACATTTACTCAAACAAGCCGTCAATATATATTTTTTGATTGAGAAAAATCTTTACAAATACTACTTTAATAAAGTATCATTCAAATATTTCATTTACGAGAGAAAATGTTTGATCATGACGGAACACTAAAGGCAGTTTTAAATACGTGCGTAGAGAGAACATTAATTCCAGCCTCATTGCTCGGATCAATTACATGACAAAATATAGGTGAATACGTACTTATTTGACGCGGAAGATTTATACATCATACACGCAAGATTTATCAACGCATCCAACCATAACTAAAATACTTTTCATGGTCTCCTGATAAAATCTCCTTTTATGAAAATAAGATAGCGGAATGAAGTATACCAGTAACAATAATGCCTAAATATAAACTTCATCACTAACAAGATAACTGAAGCCCATGATAGCAATACATTCTGTATTTAAAAATTAATCTGGTTTATAACACACGGTTTAGAACAATTAAGGTGCTGAAAGTTCAGCGATAAAATAGGATAACATTCATAATGTAATGCGCAGTGTATTTATTGATTAGATTAAACCAATGCAGCAAAGCATAATCATTTTCTTTGGTACATCATATGATTGCTTTCATAGTGAGGCAAGTTACAGAATTTGCAGAAATTAATGACAACAAAATCATCAATAATTGACACATTTTGGCAGACATCGTGTGATTGTTATACGAACCTTAGAGACTCACTGCATACTTAATGCTGAACGTAAAAATTATGTATTTTTGTGTTAAGGAATTAAGAATAATACCTGTATTTGGTCAACTGAGCAAGGGCAGTCATTGGGAAAGAGGGAATTCAATAATTCTTCAAGATAAAGAGTTCATTTTTCATAGATTCGATTCCATTAGCACATACATGTATGGCCGACCATAAAAGTACCGAGAACCATTAAGCAGTTTGCTGAGCAGAACCGTATCTCTCGGTCCAAACTAACAATTTTATTATTCTGTAGTACATGATGACGCTATTAAGTAATGATTATATACGAAAATAAGTTGAAGGAAAGCTTTCGGGCGCACAGATAAACCAAGTTTCTAACCATTGATGTAATGGGGATACTAAAACTCATGCTCCAAGCGAAGGACCATGAGATAAATAAATTTTATTTTTTGAGTACGGGTTTAAAAACTGGTACGAAGAGGAAAAAAATTACGAGAACAGGATCTCGCGAATTGGAGCATTTTATGCTGTATGAAATGTCCTGAAAACGGTTCCAATCATTAATTTAGCTAAGTAAATTAATCTGCTATTTTTATAAAAACCATTTCAATGAAAAAGAAGAGAAATAGCTACAAGGAAAGAGAAAATTATGTAAGCAATGGAGAAGACACCAGCTCGAAATAATAAACTGATGCCGATCAAGAAGTAAAGAAGGTAAATAGAAGCAAAACAATTACAAGTAACTAACTTACAATTAGAAGGATAAAGTTAAGGAAGAGCCTCGAATCTAAAATTAATATGGGAAAATACAAAATCTTTAAAATGAAAATGTATCCTTGGGATAATTTTTGAGGTAAGCACAGCTGTCCATGAAGCTCTAAATTCAGTAATAACTTTGAAGTATAATATTTCAACTGAGAGATTCTTTAATTCTACAAAGTACTCCATTAATGTCACATGAGAACACTACATACAAGTCTGAAATGAGGACGAATATGATAAGAGCAATCAGTAAAATCTTCCTGCTAATTAAATTCCTCTCTATCCTGACTACACAAAATTAATGAATATTGTTTTATATTGCAATATTTTTAGCTTTAAACTGAATTACGTCATTCGTAGCATAACCTTTCGGGATCACTGTTAATATCAACTAATCAGAATAATAATTATTTATCCGCTAAGAATTAAATTCGGAAATGACGCCTCAAAACGAACGGGTTCATTGATAAGTTTTCATACGTTTGCTTACCGATGAAAGCATGTGAAGAATTTCCAAATCCCCGTACACTAGTACACATCACCATCAAATCATCATGATCAAAAATGTAAGATGAAATTATATGTAAATCTATAAGGTAATAAACGTCTTGGGTGTATTTACGTATATAGGTATATTCGCTTCATTTTAAAACTAATTTACGCCTCAACTATTTTGATTTAATAGTTTATTCCTTCAAGTATATAAAATATTACTATTTTCTTTATCTCCCCAAAACTTCCTACATACTCTCCTGGAGGAATTATTTTAATTAGCAAAAAGCTTATTAACATTAGCTAAGATTTGGATGAGTAAAATGGCCGGTAATTGCTATGCAACTGTGATTCCCACATCACATTCCGATATCTATAATAAATTGTAGGAATGTCGAGAAAATCGCATTTGTTCTTCCCACCTTCGTTGAAACATCGCAAGTATTGNTATCTCCCCAAAACTTCCTACATACTCTCCTGGAGGAATTATTTTAATTAGCAAAAAGCTTAGAAGCTAAAGTCAGCTTCTTTTATGAGGAATGTTTTTTCCCTCTGACTAATCGGTAAGAAATACTGTCAGCTGTTTGAAGTTCCTAAAAGATAACCCCTTTATTATAGCTAGCTATCTTTCAGTCTCATCCAGCATACCTTGGGGCGGCCTTTTATTTAAAAAGAAAAATATTCCCCATGTCCCTTTAGAAAGAGGTTAGAACAGTAAAGGAGAAACTTTATGCAAACACTTCGCAATCGTCCAAGTTTGTAAATAAGACAAATTACATTTAGATCCACTTCTTGCATCACTCGTAATGAACTTCATCCAGTTCCGAAAGGATCACTTCGATCAATCTTCGTAAATAGCTGGCTTGTTCGCGCAGTTTCTCCAAAAGGCGAAACTGAGAGCTGAGCATGTGTCATCAACGACACTTGGAAGAAGAATTGCGCGCCGCAGTCGCCTGGAGGGCGAGTTTTATAGCCGTAAGGGTGGCCAGCGACGCCAATTCTTGTCAATCAGTGGCGAAAAACGAAGTTATTGCGACAATGCTGGAGTTGAAATGAGAGGGGAAGGTGATAAGGGAAACAGTGGAGCAAAAGAGGAAATGTGACGCGTGAAGACTGAAACACGGGTTCATTCCTCCGAGGACAGAGCGAGACGGACGTGCCTGCAGCTTTACTTTAAATTTCCATTTTAATTTGTCTTCTCAAAATATGTACGTCACGTTCAATCTTTCAGGCCTCGATCGGTCCATATCTTTTTAAATGAACGAATTCTCTTTGCGCATACGGAACGTTTTTGGGCTCGTTTCAAAATCCGATTTTGCGAGGCAAAATATGAAACGACTTTGGGTGAGAAATATTAATTACATTCGCTGCAGACGACAAGAAATGACATAGTGAAAGTATAGATGATACGTTTCATAATGTAGGGGCTGTGGAGCTTAAAATTTCACAGGTTCATGATTCATGACCTCTTTTAATTTAAATTCATCAGTAGCTCACCTCACACAGATTTCAAGAATATATATTAATACAGTGACAATTCAACCAGCGAAGATAATTCGGTCTGAAATCCAATTCGTTAGCCGACAAGAAATTTCCCATGCAGTACAAAATCCTTCAATAAACGCAAAACATTGTCAGAAACCTCCACGTTCATTCACATAAAAGTAGGCAGATCCAATTTTACGCAGTCTCTGGAATTAGTCGCGACGTAGTTCTGCTTTTGAGATGCCGCTGTTGTTGAATTCGGACGGCTGATCGCAAAAATATTGACGGACAGAACTTTTTACTTCAAGATTCTGGAGCATGTACCGGACAGTTCCGACAACAGTTCGCCCACGGCAGTTGCCGCATGTTCGCTCCACTGCGGAATTTAATGGCAAAACAAGGGTTCGTGCGCTACGACGAACTAATGTCCGTCATAGGTTCTGCGATCGACAGGCTTCAATCCATAACAGAGGCACCTTCTAAAGAGCGGTGCAATTGGAAAAACAACATAATTGTGGTGGTGAAGGTGACTATGAGGAAATCTGTACCAGAATTAGCAATACATCTATTTTGATCCTCATGCGGCATTCGGATGAATAAATAGAGGTAAAGACTTAGTTTTGTTTTCGTTTAAGTCAGTTTTTCCAACCTCTTGCTCTCCACTTCACATCAACACTAAAACACACGTTTGTAAGCTCCAGTATGAATTAGAAAAAAATTTTAAAAAAACTTCGACAACGGATTAAAATAAGTTGGTGTTTATTATAAGAAACACATATCCAATGAAAAAATACAGCGTAAATAATAGTGGATACGTAATACGAAATTGGCTCCCGTATAGCCAAGTGGGCAACGCGTTCGACCGCGTGCGAAAGCGGTCCCGGGTTCGATTCCCGGTGGGAGCCCACGTGGGAAATGACCAAAGCAGTCGAAGCACTTTTAACAATACTACTTCTACTACGTAATACGAAATTATAAGAGTATGTCATCTTCGGATATCACGCAGTACACCAGTACACAGTTATGTGTGGCACACCGGTTGAGAAGCACTGCTTTAAGTGATATAGGTACACCAATCAAATAAACTTGCCCTCGTACACTCGTGCAAACGAAATCTGAAAAACTGGGAGCGTTTCTATCTCACTTCGCTACCTTGGGAGTGGGGATTTAATAGAGAACAGAAAGAAAGAGCGATTTTAAAATATCCCAAACACTGACAACACTGACTGAGAGCAAGTTCGGACTCTTTTCGGGGATCGCTTATGATAGATATCGATCTATGAAGGTCAGTGATTTCCTAAACTTTTTCCGATGAAAAACCGGTCGCAATAAAGAGGGCGAGGAGTATTCACGGTCGAAATGAGGGACATTGGACTCTATTGGGTCAGCAGTTTCTCCGCTTAAGGATGTAGACTAATATTAAACACAATTTCTAACCAATATAAATTAAGGGATTCCAAAAACTTCAGAAAACGCGGTCAGGCCAAAAAAGGTTTCTCTGGAAATTTTTTTCCGGATGTAAAAATATTATTCCTCAAGTAACTTATGCAAATTTTTATAACATTTACTTTGGTGCAACGCAGTTATAGTTGAAAACTGATTTCTTCCATAGATGCGTAAGTAATCTCCTAAACTCGCCTAGTTAAATAAAGAAATCAGCATCAGCATGAGGACTTGTTAATGCTTATAGCCACCTAAGTATTTCTTAACTAACTCTGTGCTGAATTACATCGATATACGAATGCGTGACTTCATAGAAAGACATTCCAGAATAAAAGAAGCTTTGTACTTTTCCACAGGGATTTCCTATGTATATGCTGTAAAAATGTTTTTTTCTGTGCCTGAAGATGTAAGTACGCTTTCGAAACCGGTAGCAAATTAAAATCCCTGCGGAAAAGTACTAAGTTTCTTTTATTCTGTGTTGAATTCTTTCCTCCAGTAACTTTGAAAGATTTTACGGTTATTTTAAGGGTTACTCCCTTTTCCATATCGGCATCCCATTCTATGAATATTTCATTAAAGTAAATGTACTTTTTGAACGAAATTCCTTTCACCAATATTTATCACCATTAAAAACACTGTGGATAGATTAAAGACCTGGTGGAGGTGGATACTATAATGCAATGAATGCATAATGTTTCAAAGAAATAATAATATTATATTTTTATGAAAGAATGACACAAAACATACGACCTTAAAAATTTACTTACAAGAAGAGAAGGATTAAAAAAATATTAAGAAAAAGAAATGTTTTAGTCACTTCTCCATTTCCCTAAGAACATTTGGTGAGGGCTTTAAAGTTTCTTCTGGGAATGTTATTTCCGTCTCTTCCCGTTCTCGAGACAAATGAATGTCTTCCCAGGTCTTTTTTCTTTAGTTTAGTGCAGACCTAGTGGTGATGGTTCTTTTAAAACATTCTCTCCCTTAAAGTAAGAAACTTGTAGCAGGAGCGTACAAGCTTTAAACTCAATTGGTCCGCAATGGCCCTGGCCTCCGGAGACCGCAAAAAGAACTTCGTTGTTTCCAAATAATAAATCATTCAAAGTCAACCGTTTTTTCATGAGTTTACAACGATAATACATAAAATGAGTAAAATGATTTAATTTTGGAGATAGCTTACTACCAATTTTTTTCCGCCCCAAATATCATGCTTTAATGCATATTGTATGAAACTTTTGCAAAGAAAAATGGACACGGACTTTGTTAAAGGACCTCATATCGTCCACTGGCCCTAATTTGTCCACCTATGGTTGAACATCCCTGCTTTAAATGGGATTAGCCGTCGCGAAATCTAAATCAAACATATGTAGTAATTACCTAGTTATGGCAAAAAGGCTGTAACAAAAATTATAGAGGAAGGTTACCCCTGAGCATATAGTATAATATAGTAAGATTGGCCAAATTTTGGTTACAGCAACACCAATAACACTAAAAAGTTATGAGTACCAAATACTTTACACGAATACAACTTCGTTAAGTTACTCAAGCGAAATGAATAAAAATTTTCGAGTGGTGAAAGTACTTTTTGGGAAGATACGACAGAAAATATATGCAGGAAATCAACACACAATGTACGATATTTTCCCTCCGAGGTTACATGGAGGTTACTTCCCCGATTCCGGCGTTTCGCTCTTTTCCGATTCTTGTCGATCCAGCTGTATCTTCTTTAACAAATCTCTGATGATATTCGAAGGTAAATCTTTCCTAAAACTTCTTGGTCATTTATTGTTGAAATCTAGTCTACCATGAACGATTTCAGATTATCGTTCAGATCCTCAAGGCTGTCGTTAAAAATGCGTAAATAAGATTGAAATTGTTACGTAAACGAAGGCTCACCAATGCTGAGAACCTGAGCTGATACTCGACCAAAGTTAATTTATTTAATATATTTTCAGCTACATCACAGTACTTCCTAACATGAAGCCACTAAAAACTAAAAGGCATTTCATTGTAATAATAAAGCTCCCTGAACTTATGTAATTTTAGTATTAAATCAAGAATTTGTACCAAGAAACTTTACGTGAAGATAATGATTCAGTATAACAAAAGGCAACAAAGTCAAGGCCATATATTTTCATTTCATACATGTGATTACAATTTCCATAAGTCCCGGCTTAAGATGAATGACAGCCCACGGGCATTAATCATGTTAACGGATGAACTTTTCCTTTTCATTTATCATTTTCAATATATTTGTGAAATATATTTCTTGATTATTATTCATAGCAATCTTTATTTTTAGATGAGCATACAACCAATATCAGCGTAGACTATTGGTGAAGTAGACTAATGGTAAAAATTAGCGTCGTATTACGCAAAATTAATTTTTAAAATCATTGCAATTCATTCTTATGTTTTTCTCAAGTAAGGCATTGTAATTGTCATAAAATAAATCACGATTTACAATTTGTTTTGTACCTGTCATTCTTTCGCACAATAGCAGTTTCGCACATTTTCAGTGTTTGCCCGATGGTTAAAGCAACGTTATTTAATTCGTTTTTATTCGTAATAAGCTTTCCTAATTATGTGCTGAGAATTTTCCAAGATAAACTTTTAAAAAGCTGCGGCCTACTATCGTAAATTTACCACGAAAAAACATACCATTCCTTGTTAAAGCTAGATAATAGGACCAGCTTCCGACAAAGCATATCTTTAGCAAAAGAGACGAAAAGAGCTCTCGACATCTACTTTTTTTATGCCAACTTTGTCAAGCATAATCCGTCAAACTCGTGGGACGGAATTTCAAACGATGATATTCTCAACGATAAAACTTCTGCAGGAGTCCACAGAATGCAAAATGCCGTTGAAAATTCTAGAGGTTTTACGGATTCTAGGAAAATTCTTAGGAAAGAGCACGTGATAATCTTTTAAATAGGGGATCTAAGAGAGAAATCTTGAGGGACACCAAACAAAAGACCAACGCGACTTGAATCTTTTTTTCCCAAGTCCGAACTGCCATAAAGATTTACTCATCTCTCTGTCTGCTTCCCTATGCCAGGTAGTCACGAAATGCGGTGTGGGTTTTCAATGGTGAGATACGATCTTCTATCAAACAGTTGACGAAACTCGTGAGGAGAGATAACTCTGGTCTCTTCCTCTTCCCAATGAGTGGCGAAAAGTTCATGAAAACGAAGTACTAATTACTCACCAACTCAACGGCTGAGTGGCAATATTTTTGTTAATTTGTTTAGCGATTTGTTAATTTTCGCACCCTGAATTATGAAATGAATAAGTATTTTAATNTATTCTGCACCCATGATAATCCAATGCCAAATAGCGTAAAATGAAATTTGTACCATTAAAAAATATACTAAGATATTAATCATCCTTTACATAAACTTCGTGCTACCGTCTACTTTAACCATATAAACGACTAATTTCACGCGTAAATAACTTAACGCACGTAGCCTTAATTTATTGATCCGCAAACCTAAATCAATTATTATCGACATTTTATACAACAGACAATACAAAAAACCATAAAACACTCATTTCATCATAAGAGAGCGCGATTTTAGAATAAGTATGATATTTCTTAAGAATATTACGTTTAAATTTACCGTCCAAACGAATGCAGACTGAACAAATTGCTGTTACATACAAACGGGACTTTGTAAACTACTACTCCACTTTTCGATCTGAAATATTGTAATGTAATACAAACAATGTAGTTGGATTAATTCGAGTTAATTAGTCATTTTCATCATCGTTATGCAGCCAATAATAAATCAAGTAGCTAGGAAATATCTCTTCATTTTATCTAAGGAAAAACAACTAACAACATTTTCTTGGTAGCATGAATGTACGCTATGAGAAAGAATTCGTGAAATCATGTCAATTTTACGCTACGTTTCTAAAGCGTTAATTCGTAAATAGAGCAATGAAATTACGAACAACGGATCACCTTATGGATAGATGAAGATGCAGGTAGGATGAATATATAAAAAGGTATAAAAAATTTTCAAATTAAATGGAAAAGTGAGTCTCACAAAATTCATGTAATTACTCGGAGAAAAATTACCTGAAGAAATAAATGGGCAAAATTCTTACATGCGCCACCTTTCATTTTACATAGACTTCAGTAAAGCTTTCGCAAGTTGCTTTTTTATTTCAGGAAAACAGACAGTCGGCAAGTATGTCTTTTTTGTCTATGCATTACAATGTTATTGAAAAAGAATAACCTGGTCTCACACCAAGTATTTAAACCGTCCATCCATATGAAAAACAATGATATTTAAGCTACCGAATAGCCATAGCGAACAATTTTTTCGATAATGAAGATTTTTTATGTTTTTTCTGTCTCGGATAACGAATGTGGATTTTACAGTATGTACGGAGGCATAGAGAAACCAAAATTTACCTAAATATATTGGATATTTCCCATTACTGTAAACTAGTAAAAGAGTGTGGTATACGTAAATCTTTGGTAGTGTTCGTTTGTGTTTTACAATTTGGGAAACTGATAACGAAGTCGACTCTGCAACGAATTATTTTAATATGTTCGTATTACCCCTGATTTGATCTGAATCATGACAGGAAATATAAGATCGCATAGGAAAAACCTATTTGATACCAACATCGAACCGGATAACCAATTCCAAATTTCAGCCACGGTTCCTGTTCAGGATTCCTCCGAACAAGTTCTAAAATAAGTATTCGTATTCGGTTTTTGGAACGTGGTATTCCAATCTCCGCTGTATCTCGATGAGAAACTACCTATATAACAAGGCCACGGTCGACAACTTTTACCGCAATAACTTACGGTCAGAAATTAATCGGCTCTCGACCCCGAAGACCGCGCGTCCAAAGAGGAGCACCTCGAGAAAACTTCCGTAAGGTGTCGTTGAGATATTTCGCTTCCAAGACATTCCACACAATGTAATCGGGAATGCGCACTTGCTTTAAAAACATTGGCAATCCCTTCGTCTGGGATGGAAGACTCTAATAGCTTTCTCTTTTAAGTTACGACCAGTTTCTCAATCTCTGTTCTGTTTACGTACGATCTCCGAGTAAACTAGAGAAGAGCGAAATTATTTCGCGAAGGTAATCGAGCTATGATTCAGAATCATTTCGATGCAGCTTGCGAGGATGATGAGGAATGAAGACGTAGGAACATCCAAGGCAGTCTATAGGTAATCGAGAAGAAAATTTTCCTTTTTCTTTCAATAACCAGGTTAGCAAATATCTGAATGTAACAATGACGAGTGAAACTAATCTCCCAGTATTCCGATTATCAATTTTATAAACCTTTAGAAGCCACCGTCAACGTAAGTACAACATCGCATTTTTCTAGCATTTTTTTTTTTTTCAAGGAGTGCCTTAGAATTTTCTGAATAAGAGAGGAATTGAAAGCATCCAATTAAATGCATCTATGTGGAGGAATAGAAATGTATGTAATTAAGTCGACAGTTACTTGACTGCTACTGTATGTAATGCAAAAATTATACTAAAAAAATAGCGAATCGATATTAATGAAATGTCAGTTCCATATTGGAATTCCATTAACAGTAGCATAAATATCACTGCAATATTAATATAATATCTATGACACTTTACCATAAGTTACGTTACATAATGCATACATATACAAGATATTTAACATATAACAAATAAAAAAAATTCGCGTAACACTAACGCACTAAAATGTGATTATTCAGATTAAAATTTTACTGAACGGTTGAAATGAAAGATTTATTCGAGCGGCTTTGCGTCATACATCGCCAAATGAATATGCAATCTTCCAATATGCAAAATTCCCGTCGATGTTAATCAATGTTAATAAGATTCTTTTTAGAAAAAAGGGAAAACCCAATAGGTTAAACCCTCCTAAAATTTGGCAAATGATTATAATTTGTAAGATTTTCATCCGCAAAATTTGCATATTAACGAAATTTGTTAACAATAATATTCATCCCGTACACATGAAAAATATCGAATGAGATGAAATCCTCTACTCGAAAGTATTCCAAAGACCTCTTGGATAGGAAACCGAAGAAGAGCATCTTCACAAATAATGGCAATTCATAACTTGCTTCGACGTAACCCTATGGAGAAACCTAACCTTATCACTTAAATGTGAACAACCCATCCCCCAATGGGACCTGCCGTATCCTCGCTCTTGGCACTGAAATTGCGTCCGAAAAAAAGATTGAAATATCCGCCCATTCCAATCTGAGGTCAAGGAAAAAAATCTCTCCCTTAAGCGGAATGGATAAGGCAGAGATGTGCAAGATATTTCTCTTGGGAAAAATCCCCCTTGAAGTAGAAACCGTCCACTGATTGGTCGTCGGAAACGAGACCTGTCCTGAGAACAAGTAGGCTGGTCATGTGACTTTGTGGCCCTTACTCTTGGCGGAGGCTGGCATAAAAATTGACAGTCGGGGGCTAGCACTCCAGGTGAGAAGTTGTTCCTATCAAGAAACCATTTCGCAACATTTTTCTTGGCCAACTCTACCTCGCTAAGCAACACGGGAGCCGACATGGGGTAAGTGGAGGAATTCTAAGAATTAAGACAGATACGAGTGGGATAATATAGCGGTGAAAAGCATTTCAAACGTTAAGAATAGTTCAATTGTTCTCCAACCAAAAACCTATTTAAAGCCAACGAGAATTCTCGCAAAAACTTCGTATCGTCAACGCCTATTCTGCACCCATGATAATCCAATGCCAAATAGCGTAAAATGAAATTTGTACCATTAAAAAATATACTAAGATATTAATCATCCTTTACATAAACTTCGTGCTACCGTCTACTTTAACCATATAAACGACTAATTTCACGCGTAAATAACTTAACGCACGTAGCCTTAATTTATTGATCCGCAAACCTAAATCAATTATTATCGACATTTTATACAACAGACAATACAAAAAACCATAAAACACTCATTTCATCATAAGAGAGCGCGATTTTAGAATAAGTATGATATTTCTTAAGAATATTACGTTTAAATTTACCGTCCAAACGAATGCAGACTGAACAAATTGCTGTTACATACAAACGGGACTTTGTAAACTACTACTCCACTTTTCGATCTGAAATATTGTAATGTAATACAAACAATGTAGTTGGATTAATTCGAGTTAATTAGTCATTTTCATCATCGTTATGCAGCCAATAATAAATCAAGTAGCTAGGAAATATCTCTTCATTTTATCTAAGGAAAAACAACTAACAACATTTTCTTGGTAGCATGAATGTACGCTATGAGAAAGAATTCGTGAAATCATGTCAATTTTACGCTACGTTTCTAAAGCGTTAATTCGTAAATAGAGCAATGAAATTACGAACAACGGATCACCTTATGGATAGATGAAGATGCAGGTAATGAACTCAAATACCCAAGTAATAAAGAAGAAAGAAAAAGTCATGCGTTACTGGGACACGAAGCCAGGTCTCCCAGTTTTTGGTTGGACGCTCTATGTCAGCTGAGCTATTACAAGAAGCAGACTTAGTTGGTTTTAAGAAAAAACGGAAGAATTCTGAGCAGATGGAGATATAAATCTTCCTCTTTTCCTAAGCAAAACATTTAAAAGGTAACGTCAAAAGTCACTCTGGAGGCAGTTAATATTTAGGGTCGACGAGCTCTTTAACCCGACTTTTAAAGGCATCAGGATTTACCTAAATATTTTCATCATACATCTTTTTGAGAGTATCCGATATATTCGAAGGTAATTTTATTGTAAAAACATAAAAAGCGATGCTAAATTTATATGAAATGATGAATAGTTAAAGGATATATGAAATTATAAAAAATTGTAGTAATGGTACTTTCAAAAGCGATTCGACTGCCGAGGTCATTTCTCACATACGGCCCACACCAAGAATCGAAGCAGAGATAGCTTTTACCAAATGCGAACGCACTATCTATTTGGCTACTCGGCTACATTAAATAATTACTACCAATAACAACTTTATACTTAAATATAAAAGGTATTGCCAATATCTTACTCCGAAATCGTTTTTTTTTTTTAATATTCTTCATCGAAGCGACGTGAGCGTTTTACTGCCAAGAAGTTACATTTTATCAACAAAACTAGACAACTTTCGGCATCTAAAAACATTCTATTAATACTTCTCAAATTAACCGTTTGCACTCACTGCGTTTAATTTATACAGCAATATTATTTGAACTGTTATGCGTCAATTAAAATTTCTGATTTGATAATGGAACAATTCCGAAATTTAAGGGGTCCTAAACCACGGTATTTTTGTATTCGTGGCTTCCTTTTTAATTAACCATAAATTTTAAATGGATAAATAATAAAAGTATTATAGCTAAGTTGTAATATCTGTGAAGATTTTCCTATAACAAAATGAGACTGAATGATTTCGAAAACACATGAAAGTATACTTTAACGATGGTTATGAAATTGTTCTCGGATGACTAGGATGACCTCCGCACATAAATATCTCAGGATAGAATAAAATGAAACGATTGAATCATGAATAATATAAACGAACATTACATCCCTTTAAATTTCCATTGGTACATAGAAGATAACAGCATGATATAAAACCGCGAAATAAAAAGGCAACTCAAAGCATGGAGGAGGAAGGCATGTAAACCTTGTTTTCTCTTTTAATCACTCGCGATAATGAGGGACAAACTGGACCTCACGAAATAACCGGAAGAGGGAATTCCCCGGCGAGACTTCCTTGATCGGTGCAAATCGTACCTGGCATCGCTCCAAGTGTCGTTACAACAGTAGATCAAAGTGAACCTCACACAAGAACGCAAGTTAACTAAGAGAAAGTTAGTGGGCTAGTGCTACTCTAAAGTGCGAATCACGTTATCAATTAATGCCAAATATATCTATGCCTACAGGATTATTTGAAAGAAATTCATTAACGAAGCATTTGAAACAGAGATGGTTTAAATCATCCAGCGGGCCTCACTTCGACCCGCGAATCATATGTTATTTCATCTTTCTCATTATCATAATTATTATTTTTTCCTTTCATAGATTCTTCTTGTCTTTTATTCTTATCTACATGTTATAACTGTATATTCGCTATTTTAGCTATAAAATGATGCTAATATCAACATTTCTTAGGTAAATTGTTTATTTTTAAATAACTGTCATAGTATGATTTTCATTTATAATTTTTTTGCATGTATGTGTCTCATATTTTTAATTTTGAACAACTGATAGTAAACTCATAGTGATTCAAAGTGACTATAAAAGTATAAATACTAATTATTCCTGCAGTGCATTCGTTTATATACTAATGTTTTTAATTTTACATGCATTTACCCGGCAGTTCATAGAAAATACCTATTTACTTTCATAATAACTTATTTTTTTATTGGTAGTGTTCACTATTTGTAGTTTTTATTGTTTATTTTTACTCAAACATCTTTTCATTTCTTGATTATAAGGATAGTTGGTTTACTCTCTCATAGTTATGACTGTCAGTAGGTTTATGCAGGTTTTTCACGCACTCCTTTTTTGTGGGTCCTTTCCTGCTTTTGATACTTTTTCATAATGTTCACTTAGGTTTTTTAATACACAAATAACTTTTTCATTCCTATTAATTTAATTACTTTTTAGTATCGTTTATGAATTAGATCCAAGTTACATCGACGGTGGATTTAACGGATGAGGAGATTTAATAGCCTCAATTTCGCCCAAAATATAGACGTTATTTATTTATTACGTTGGAGAACCCTATTTGAAACCTTACTACTAAAATAACCGCGACTTTTCCTCTTTTGAAACTTCCTTGATAAATTTTTTACGTAGTATAATTTTTTTTAGTTTACTATAAATAAATCAATGCATTTAATACAAAAAAGCTGCAATCTTACAGATTCTACGGCTATGCTAACTGGCTTCTTAAAGAGTAACAAAATCCTCCTGAGAACTTGCGAGCACAACTGTTGGCAGCTGGGAGGAAATCGGGTTTATCCAACGTCTCTTTGTGAATTTAAGTAAAGGATGTGCGAGCCTTGAATGTTTCCTTTCCCGGAAAGAAAAGATTTGTCTTAGGTCTCCATTGGCTGCTACATTATTAACTCGCTCTATGAACACTTTATCCGTGTACTTCTTCCCGCGATTTTTCAGCGCTTTAAGCCACGAAAATGTTTCCTCGAGGAATCGAATAAGGATTATTCTACTATATGAAAGAACGAGGAAACAGATTGCCGACATACTTAGAAAATCATGAACTTTCCATGCTGTTTATGTGACTTGAGCGGTACAGCAGGAAATTATTGCTGAGAAAACCAAACAAACAGCTCTAAATATATTTAGTATGGGAGAAAATATTTAATATTCACTGAAAAGGATAGATACTGCGAAAACCTAAGAGATAACTGATTTTTAATGACCACCGGGTAAAATAAACACTAATATTTGTTATGTTTCCACGACTTACTAAGTAGAAGTAAATAATACAACTGTTTTTTTCAACTCGCATAGTGTAATAGGAGGTATAATGCTTTATTTTAAAGTACGCTAATTTTATTCACCAAATGCTAGGATGTTGCTAATAGAACCCTAAATGATACCAATGGTATGGTACAATAATCTGTATCCCTGTTCTCAAGTTGACCCTGGATTCTAGATTTACAATTATTAATACAGTATTCGCAGGTTTCATCTAATTATAATCTAAACACATAGTTGTCCCAAATATCTAGTACACGAACGCATATAAACCATTTTATGAATTAAAAAAGGATTTTCCGAAGACCCTCTCATGTATAAAACGATCGTTCGTTTGTCATACTTTGACATTACTTCTATCTTGTCTTGTACGTAATAATATTCATTTTGAGGGAACATTTTCAAGGAACGTAAGCTGTAGTCGAAAAACGGCTAGTTCTCTGGTTGCAATGCACCGAAGTGAGTAATGAATTCCGTACGTCTCTCTCAGTGTTAAATTTATAATTGCCTTCGCCCAAACTTTTGACTATGAAGCGGAAAACAGGTAGAAGACGAATATAAAATGACACAATTGTCAGTATTATTCCAGTAAGTGCTCATTGATTGAATACTGATTCATTACCAAGAACTAAGCTTGAAACAGAAAGTTTGCCAAAGGAAGCCTGAACAACTGCGAGCTCCTTCAGTCATTCGTCTTCTGCATAGTCATTGTACCGAAGAATCCGTACTAATAATTCGGTACTAATTGATAAGAAACAAGACATATTATTTCCATTTGCATTTTTTTTGAGTTTACGATTCATCGTCTATGGTATTGCTTTGCACTTTTGGCTAAGCATATTGTGGCCTTTCATTCTGTGAATGTTTTGTCCTACTTCCTTATTCCAGGTAGTTGAACGGCCTGTCATAAAAGTGTAAGTCGTGTTTCTTTGGAAGAGGTTTCTTTGTAAGCCCAACCCATTCGTTCGAATTACACGCGAACAGTTCCGATTTAATTGGCTCGTTCGAACTGATTTCAGGAAACGCCGTGAGCTAACTACTGAGCATTCGGAGAAAGTTCTACTAATTGAATCAACACTGAGGGTATTCTCATATAATCCGTCTTACTCATTTATTCTTTATCGTGAATATTTACCTCGGTGATAGATTCGGCCATAAAAATATTGCTCTTGCATTCGACTCTCACTGCTGAATTAGATAAATGGAAGGGAAAGAAAAGTTTATTGTCTTAATTGATATATCAATCTTTCAATGGCTCTTTTAAAAATTTCCCGTTTCTGTCTGTTTATAACTTTATTGACCATAATAAGCAATGCTGATACGCAATGATTTGGAAGAGGAAAAAGAATCCGAGATGCTCCAAAAAGAAAAGAATATGTCTATGTCTATGTGTATACCCTGCTAGCCACCTTTCGGCGTGTGGCAGGGGGTGCATGCACCAACACTCTATTTACCTAGTCGATTACTTTCGCGTATCGTTCGCGGAAAAAACGAATTCTTGAATCGGTTCGTTTTCGCATCTATTTCTCTTATTTTCCTCGCTGTATCGGAGCGGCCTATATAGCAGGGAGGGCGCATTATGTCCGCGACGTCTTCCGAGAACGTGGTTTCTCTGAACTTATTTAATAAATTTATCCTTAGTGTTAATCTTCTTTTTTCTAATGATTCCCATCCCGCGTTCTTGAGCATCTCAGTAACGCTTACTGATTTATCATAGCAATTCTTCACGAAACGTATCGCTTTTCGTTGCACCTTTTCTATTTCTCGAATACAGCACTTGTCGGCTGGGTCCCATACACTACATGCATACTCAAGGTGAGGCCTGACTAACGCGAAGTAACAACGCTCGCGGACTTTTTCTTCGCTTCTTCCGACTATTCTCTTTACAAAACCGAGTTTCTTAAAAGCCTTTCCACATATGTTATGGATGTGGGCACTCCATGATAAGTTATTAGTAAGGGTCACTCCTAGATATTTCACCGATTCTTCCGTTATTAAGTTTTTCCCTTGGAGGTTATACGAGTAATCTTTAGTTATCGATTTTCTTTCAAAGAAGTTAATTACTGAACATTTATCTACATTTATCTCCAATTGCCAATCATCGCACCATTTTGCAATTTTATTTAAGTCATTCGAAAGGATCAATCTATCTTCTTCTCTCTCAATCTCCCTGTAAATTACCGTATCGTCCGCAAATATCCTAACTTTACTCTCGATTATTTTGCTAAGATCGTTGATATATATTAAAAACAGTATCGGCCCGATAACGCTTCCCTGCGGGATGCCTGAGGTTACCTTAACTAGGTTGGAGCTAATTCCGTCAAGTACTACGCGTTGCTCTCTGTCGGAGAGGAAGTCTTTTATCCACTCTATTACTTCTGCATTGATGCCCGCAAGTTTTAATTTGTACAATAATTTTTGATGGGGGACCTTGTCGAATGCTTTCCGAAAATCTAAAAATATCGCATCGACTTGCTTTTTATTTTCCGCAGATATTTGATTTTTTTTCCGCAGAATATTGATTGATTCGTGTATAAGTTAATATAATCTAAGAAAACGGGTAAGGGTGATTTTCCGCAAGATGGTGCGCACCTAGGAAAAATCCCAAGGAAGAACGGACTTAAGAAAAGTGTGACGGAACCGGGAATCGAACCCGGGTCTCCCAATTGCCGGTCGGGTGCTCTGTCCGTTGAGCTATCCCGGCAGAACACTTCTCAAAGCCATTCGGGAGACTTTGTGGGCAAGGACTTAAAATAATCTAAATTTTAGATAACAAATACACTAAATATGGATAGCTGCATAACTTATATGATCCTCTAATTTACGATTTCTTTTTATTTACTCCTATACCTTTTGCAGATTTTTCCTATTTAGGTGTTTTCCCCCTGTAGTACATGTTACATCACAGATATAACAAATTAAAACACAATTTTTCTCCCTTTCCGCTAGTTCTGGCGATCATTTTTAGACAAATCCACTATTTTAACAAAAAGAATCGAAACCGTTCATTTTATAGCAGAAAAAGTTTTTCTTATAAACGGAAACGACGAATCAAGATTAAGTTGCAGGGATGCTGCGCCGCTCACGGCTATTTAAACATTCTGGCGTTAAATGAAGCCGGTTTATTTAATTACGTTATTTGAAAACTTTCCAGATTTTTATCAGAATTTCCTAAAGACAATTACATATATGTCACACGGAAATATCAAATACTACTTTAAGGTGAATTTCCTTCCCTTTCAAATTAGCTTTCCAATGCTTTTTCTTTCCTGTTCGCTTTCAATTTTTCCTTGGAGTCCTTTACACCGGAAATCTGTAAGGAAAATGCAGATCTGCGAGTATTCATTCCCTAAAGCGTTCACGTTGAAGCCAGAATCTTGCTGACATATAAATTATAGGTTACGTTTAAGATAACAATTCATTTGCATTTTTATGGATGCGTTTTGCATTAAATAAAATAAACATTCTTAATTTTTGTAACACAATTTTTCAGTTTTATTCGACGGCTACAAATCTTCAAATGCTTTAAAATTCAAATTTAATACCGAAATCTCTAAATTACATAAGTTAAACCTGCGTCGATCGTTTCAATTTTACTAATATATTTTAAATCTTTGAGTTGATCGGATGACCCAAGAGGAAATATTTTATATTTATCTTCGTAAGAGGTCCGTATTTTATTTAAATGTATCTTTAAACAGAAAGTGATGACATTTTGAAATTCAGTATCCACTCTGGAGAAAATATTTCATCTGGTATCGACAAAATTTAATCATTCAAGCTCGAATGAAGAGGTTCATGTTAAAATTATTAATAATATGCATTATATTTCGAAACTAATCACAGGCACAATCCACGGTCCTTGACATACAGTGTGATTCTGTGACTGACTTCAAATTACATCATCCGGTTTCGTAACTTCGATATAAAAATCCATTTCCATCAGAAGTTTCTCCATTATTCTTTTTTTCATTCCCACCCTGAATCCCCGATTTCATTTCCGTTCTAAAACTTGAAACCCTCGAACGTTAGGATCTCATTTTGCATTTATTTCCTAATCCAGGCTAATCTCTAATCTGATGATATATTTGTGGCCAAGGCGTGATGCTTACATGCGTGGCATTGAGTGCGAGATATTTTCATCACAAATAGCTACATTTAGTTAAAAATATTCTTCCTATTAGAGTCACATACTACTTAGGAAAACTAACGCGAGCAAGTTTGAGCGATTTTCATATTTTGAGCGATCTTTCATTAAATCGACCTGCAACTGAGTGATAGATAATAAAATAGGTAGACATAATAGGTAAATGGGTAATCTTCTTGAGTCTTATTTTCAAAAAAAAATCCTAGCGGTGTTATGCATTTTTTCAATTTGAAACAATTCTATTGTGAATAAAATTCACAGACATTGGCGATGTTTTGTGGAAAAAATGTGGAAATCAGCTCGCCAACCTGATGACTGCGATCCTTCGCTGAAACCTGGTCGTATTTGTATTGAAATCCTGTGGAAAAAGCACCAAGTCTATTTTCCTTCATATATACTAATTTGACCTTAAATTTTGAGTTTCTAAAATTCTTGGAATATTCTTCGGACATAAATTTAAACATCGCATAGAGGTGCAACCTTTTAAAACTTGAAATTGAAAATTTGGAATATGATGATGAAATTGTCATGAGAGGAAACGTACATGAAATCTGACGGGACCGGTACTCGGACCCGGGTCTCCCAATTTACTCTTTGTTGCTCTATCCTTCGAGCTATTCGGCCAGAACATACAGACTTCTTTCGTGTCCGTTTCTCTTTGGGAAACATCCGAGATGCACGCCTTTACGCCCAAAGTCACCATTAACCTTTATCCTGGCGAATTAAATCTTGTTTAAACTATGTCTGTCTGTGAAATATTCAGCCCAAACGCGAGCTTGAACCTCAACATCTTTATCAAAGTCGCTAACAACGCTACTTTGTCGCAGTGAAACAAAAATATAATTTTATGATACAATGTATTATTATATAATATACATATACAATTTTATATCACAATATACTGTAATATAATGTCCGAAGATACTCATAGTATAAATATTTAAATTGGTGTAAACTCGGTGCACTTCTTAGACTAATGGGCGGGGAATTCCAAAGGTCCATAACAGAAACAAAAAAAGATCTTTGGAATGCGGTAGTTTGGTGGGAGGGATAGTAAAAGTTATCATCAGGAGTACTTGTGTTCGGGCGGTAGCTGAGTGATGGTCGACATTTAAAGTTATCAAGTAAATAGGTGGGTCTTTCATTTTTTAAGCATAGAGTAAATAAATGCACCCAAATAGCATTTTCTCCTTAAATGAATCCTCAGCCAACCTATATCACTTAAATATGGACTAATATGTTCGGTTATTCTGATATCGAAATTAAATCTTACACAAGAATTTACTAAGAGTTGCACTCTAGTATTTAAAGTCTTAGGTAGATCATAATTAACGAGGCAACAGTAATCAATGATTGGAAATACAAGAGTTAAAACAATTTTTTTACGATGTGGATGGGGAAGAGATGCCTACTTAATTTTAATGTGTGTAATGTCGAATTCACTTTATTTGGCATTAAAGACACATGTTCAGTCCATGACAGATTAATCGTAAAGGAATAACAGTGGAAAATCAATCTTATTTACTTTTCCAAAATGTAATCCTCCACTCACGTTTTGAATAGTCTACGCTTCCATTAACGATATCCCTTTTACAAGAAGCCAGTCTCGATAATCCGATCCATTTGCTCACTCCAAACTCGTATTCACATGATATAGTTCAAGGTTATTAATCCCATCCTCTTTTCACAGAAAGGCTACAATGATCTGCTTAGCAGTTCTGCTAGCCATGGTGGTACACACTTATACGCAACAAATGGTACTGATGCCTCTGCCAATGATGGGATACATGTACGAAGCTCCTATGGTGAGTTATACTATTCCTAAAAATTCCAACCTTCTATGGCATAATAAACTGTTTCATCGATACCTAGTTAAAAAGTAAACCAAAATCGATACCAAGTTATAAAGTAAAACAAAATCCCCAGAAATATCAAACTTCAATTCCTTGCAATACTATTCGACGTAGCGTAAATTATTTTAAAAGGAAACTTCACAGGACCACTGAGATTCCTCTATGACAATTCAATTCATAAATTAGCATACCCTCGGAGGAATTATTTTCTTTGGTATTTCTTAGTGGAAGGAAGAGAAAGATTTGAATACAAATACAAAATGCACACTTTTCTTGCTTTTACCCGTTAAGTTCCAAGTCCATTTAATAAGCTTCTTCAGAAAAGAACCACCAAAGGAAACTTAAAACATTTTAATAAATTCAAATAGATTTTTAAATAAAACTAGCAACCACTCTCACGAGCTCATTGTAAATGGAATGAAAAGCATCTTTCTTCTCACGAAAATGGAAAAGTTGTTAAACATTGCAAGAGGAGGAGTGCGCCTTAAAACCCAAAGATAAACAGAAGTGAAAAACAACAACATCACTGGGACTTGAACCCAGGTTTCCCAATTTTGGTACGGATACTCTAATCACTAACATGCAGCGTCGACGCGGCTTTGTAGTTTAGTCTCCAGAAAAGCGGGAGATCTGGATTCAAGTGTCAGTCATGTCACTATTTTTCACTTTCGTTTATCCTTTGATTTTTCTTGCCTCGAAATTAATTTGCACAATTAAGTGGAAGAATTTTCCCCTCCCGGAGTTCCGAAAAAAAGAAATTTGTGAAAGTGCGCAAAACCTTTTACATCAATAGGATTGCATAATCTAGATTTTTACTGTTATCAGAGTGAGATATCTTTCATTACTTTATTTTAAGCATATAAATGAAGTCAAATTTCTTATCCTAAATTTTATCTTCCTGAAGTTTCTACGATTTTCCAACTTAATAACGAATTAATAACGAATATGCTTTTAAGCGTTTACATCCAATATGTCTGGGCCATTTTCTGCATATAGGTACGTAATAGAAATAAACTTATTTCTCAATTGCTTATTACGCTAAATTCGTAGGTTCTCCCATTCCAGTGTTGCCATGCACACGGTGGAATTTTCGCACAATATCACTATTGATAACTTAGAACTAATCCACAGCTCAAATAATGGTCTCAATGCTTGGGAGAATTTGTGTATTGATAAGATTGAAGATACTCTCATGAATTGCGAAATAGAATTTAATAAAACGCTTTAGAGATTTTTAGAATTCGATACTCAAACTGTTTCCTCCCGCTTTGACTTTGGCTAGTCCCACCTTTCATTCTGTCCCTGAATCTATCATAGATCATAGACCATCTATCTAAAGACTATCATCGATAGCGAAATGCGGATTGGACTGCACGTTCCTTGATGGTTTATGGAGTACCCTCTCGAGAATTTAACTCAACCATCAGTGGTTTCAACTATTCTTTTATTACGCTAATTGTTTATAATTAAAGTTTAATTTCTTACATGTACGTTACTTTAAATTTTTACATTTTATCTTTTTTGCAATATCCTTCTAATTTTTCCTTGGTTACGGCTTTTAAACATGCTAAACATCAGAAAAACAACTCTATTCTCCGTCATGGTTTCCTTGAACAATAAATATAGGAGGATATTCACTTCTTACAGAAGCCATTCGAACTGCCCGCTCCTGCCCCCACGGAGGAGACGTCCGAGAGTCCACCCCTGGGAATTTTCCCGTCCCCATTCGCTCCAATTTTCGGACCCCGAACCGCCATCTGCGTTCTCAGAACCGATATGGACCAAGAAGGAGACATATCCGGGGGAGTATTCGTCACGCAGGAGCTTGAGGGAGGACCCATCATCCTCTCCGGAACGGTTCAGGGACTTAAGCCCGGAAACCATGGATTCCATCTGCACAGGGACCCCATTTCTGCGAATGACTGCAACACTGCTGGACCGCACTTTAATCCATTCAACGTAAGTCGTCGTCATCCAAGGTTTTTAGCCCGAAGGGTGGTATGTTAATGCAATCCCTGCCATCCTATTCCCTAATAATTCCTGACCTCAACATCACCTCTCTCCCGCAATCTAAATCATGTCTTCCTCTACGATTCCTTCCCAACATCGTTTCAATATTATCCACAGGAGATTAATGAGCCATATTTTGTCCCCAAATAAATTTTCTCCTCTTTTTATCTGTTTTCCATAGATAGAGAAAAAGAGAGTAAAAACTTCCGGGCATTTTCAGGAAATATTACTCTTGATTTGAGAAAAAAGTAACTTGCTTCTGTGTTAAAAAGAATATGAAAGCAATCAAAATGTATGATTTTAAGTTTCCCTGGCTGATAATTTCTAGCAGACTACAAAACATTTAAAACTAAAAGACAAATCAATATATATCGATGATTTTACTCCAACGGGATAGCAATATTTCAAAGGCTTTAAAAGTGATTTAGCCTTCGGCATATTTTCAAAGCAAGGAAGTTGATCATAAATATAATAATATATATATATATATTATTGNTATATATATAAATATAATATAATTTTCCGTTCTGTTACTAAGTTACAAAACACTTCAATCGATATCCAATTGAGATCACTACTTTGACGATAATATTTTCTTTGCAACTTAAATGACAATTACAAAACGAAAATACTACTTATCCCCTTTGTTGCTCTCCTTTAGTCATACTACGAGAAAATGTAGGAGGTAGAAAGGGGAAGAAAATTTCATATAAGCGTATATAACACGAGTCTTCCAAGCAAAAGGTGAAAAAAAGACACTAGAAAGGAAGAATCTTGGTAATACGTTTAGGAATTAGAAACTAGAGTCTGCACTTAATGAAACTAGATCCACATTTTCTCGCGTATTTTCGAAAATTTTCGTGTATCTGGTCTCCAAAATTAACTTAAACGCAACTTATTTTATAGCCTGACTTCGCGAGCTGAACCGTGTAAATGAGAAAAATAATAAAATCGCCCAATACTACCCGAAAATTTAACTTGGGCAGCTCTAACGCGAGAAAAGTCATAAAAGTATTGAAATCATTACTTTGACGATAATATTTTTCTTTTCAACAAAAAATCGATTTTATGACGTCTTTATCCGATATTGTATGAAAAACTATTCTGACGAAAAGTTAATTTAATTTATACCAAATTAAATTACTTTATTTATTATTTTTTTATTTTATACGTATTTTTTATAATTAATACCTAAATAAAGTTGATTTTGAATGCACTCCGTTGTACAGAGCTCTTTCAAATGATTTAAATTCTCATTTAGACGCTACTATTTTCAGTAGCCTATAGCTCGTTCTAATCGTAGGAATCCGCACAGTACAGACAAATTATTCTGTTAATGTTAATGAGAAACTTCCTACGCAGTACTATCCAACCGAGACGCCGCAGAACGCCATAATTTAGTTCTTTATGTGACGCATAAGTTACACAGCGACGACCGGTCTATGGCACGCAAGGGAATTCCTTCTGGCTCGCGGAACTCCGACAGCGCTACCCTTGTATATATTTAACTTTAAACGTTTGAAATACAACGTAAATAAATGTGATTTCGATAATAAACGATCAATTTCGCCATTAAAAACATCTTAGGTCCATCATCGACCGAGTTAGATTTAGATTTTTACCCTGCAAGCCGCCAGTGGCGTATGACAGGGGGTGTATTGACGCCTTACCTAATCTACCCTTTTATATTCTATGATGCTATTCGGAAGGAACGACCGGAAGTAACTATCTGTTTTAGGGATTATTTCCTTGTAACACTTGGTCGTCGCCTCTCGAAGATCGCGCTGTTTACCGGAATAACAATATCCTTTACTTCACCTAAAATTCTGGACCAATGAGTTTTTCGAAAAGCGGTAATAAGATTAACGTAGATAATGCCCACATCTCATACCATTATAACGCAAGCTCTTCTGTTCATCTAAAATGGCCTCCTCACATATTCGCCATCTCTGCCGTTGAGGGAAAAGGACTCAGAAACGCTGTTATTACATATAGGTTCTCGCACTTAGACCCTCAGGCAAAACGAACTATCGTAACACTAAAGATATTTTGATATTCCATCTACGATAAGGCTCATTTCATTTCCAGAACACTCACGGAGGCCCAAATGATAAGAATCGCCACGGAGGAGATTTCGGAAACATTGAAGCAAACGAATTGGGAGTCGCCTTCGTCTCCATTCAAATCCCTGGTGACATGATCTCGGTGGAATCTGGAGGAGAGATGGGAATCATCGGGAGGTCTATCGTCATCCACGAGAACGAAGACGACCTGGGCAAAGGAGGAACCCCCGAGAGCTTAAAGACAGGCGGAGCTGGCAAGAGGCAGGCTTGCTGCTTGCTTATGAACCTTCCCACGCAACCAACCAAGTGATCTTTGAAAGAGATTCATCTCAGAGCAATAAGACGGGTGAAAAAAGAGAAAGAACGATTAGTTTTTAGGACAATATGTAATAATTTATAAAGCTAATTTTTATTAAATAAAATTACTAAAATTGTGAAAATTCTGGGAAAAATTATTCGAGAATTCCATTGTACGAATCATACCGATATCCATCAAATACTGAATAAGAGAATCGGCAAGTGTTTGTAAATGAGTAAACTTGGGAAGCTTACACGAAAATCAAAAATTTCAAGTGAAGTAATTTCATTATAAACAAATATTTACATTAAACCAAAAAACGTCAACCATGATCATATGATCACAAACGATATGGTGGATATGTCAAGGATAATAATTTTCCAAGTTCTTTTGGCCACTTAAACTGTCGATTATTTAAATATATTCTAATCCTTTAGATGAGAAGAGAGATCATTTAATAAGAGACATATTTGTTGTTTTGCTAGATGCTACAGTTTCCGTAAAATGTTATTTTAATTTTACTTACATTGCAAAGTAAAAATTTCCAACATTAATAGTTTAAAGTATTTCAGCTATCACTTCGCCATTTTCTCAGGCGTGCCTTAACGATTTCAATAAGAACAGACTATTTTTAGCCATTAGGGCCGTAAAAGCTGAACCATGATAAATTTTTATACTGTATTAGTGAAGGGATAATTTTTAAAGAGGTTCTAATCACTGAGAAAAAAGGAAGTACATATACAGCATTTTAAGCTATCATTAGTTGTCAAAAGTCTCCATTAAAGCATTGCATTAATTGTAGTGAGCACCGTTTAATTAATTCTATTCCCGTGGTTTTAAGCAATAAGAGTTATAATAATAATAATAATAAATCGTATTATTCGGGCGAGATTGATACTAAAAGTCTCCTCTTCCATCTAACCCATCGTCATATTTGATAAAATTGTTTATTTAAGAAGATAGAAATTATAAACTAGAAAAGACAAATGATAATAAATGTGGATAGAAAAATACCGAATAGATACTTAGGGAAAAAATTATCCACTTTAGGTAAACACCCACTGAGAAGGGGGGGGGTGAAAAATTGCGCAAACCTACCGATAGTAATAGCTAAAAGATGCAAAAAACATTACAAGAACAAAATGTACACAATAAATACATTTAATATACACATAGTGAATGCATAGTCAAGAAGTACATAGATAAAGGAACTGTGAATAATTGTACATCAGCACTTAGAGTAAATCAGTTTTACAGAAAAAAAATCCTACCATAATTATACATACATGTGCAAAACATGAAGTACGTACATTTATATACAAAGTCGGTTCATGGTTGTGAATATATGAAGAATTTGGATAATGACTACAGTTCAGAGTACAAATCTCATTTGTTGCATTGGCAATCGATAGAATACTTGAAGTTCATTGAAACGGAACTATTTCATAACTAGATTACTATATATAAGTATATACGTATAAAACGGAAATACTAGTTATCTCCTTTGCTGCTGTCCTTTAGTCATACTATGAAAAAATGTAGGAGGTAGAGTGGAGATGAAAATTTCATAAAAGCATATAGACCACGAGTTCTCCAAGCAAAAGGTGAGAAAAGACATAATTAACCGAAAATAAAATAAAAAGACGCTAGAAAGAAAGAATCCTGGTAGTGCACTAGATCCACATTTTCCGGGAGGAATTCTCGCGTATGTGGTCTCCAAAATTAACTTAAGTAACGCAATTTATTTTATAGCCTGACTTCGCGAGCTGAACTGTGTAGATGAGAAAAATAATAAAATCGCCCAATAATCCCTGAAAATTTAACTTGTGCGGCTTTAACGCGAGAAAAATCGGCATAAAAGTAGGGATAGGATTTGGCTGATTCGATTACAAATATCCGACAACAATAAAAAGAAAAAATATAAAAAATATACGTTGCAATTAAAACGCCGCGAACCGATAACGACTACGTAGCCATCAAAACTTAAACCCACGCACGAAATTTATTATAAAAACTCTCTAAAGAAATCAAAGGAATTCCTCATTCATTTTCTATCAACCCACAAAATCACCGCTCGATCAAACATATTTAGTACGCATATTTTTGGCTAAAAGGTCTCTCATTAATGAGAATAGCATGAAGGCGATGAAAACTTTAATCTTTCGCAAGGGCTATGAGTGAGTAAAGGGAAAGACCCATAATTAATAAAGTTGTGTATATAATAATGCAGAAAGTCGGTACACCAAAAACTATTGCCCACTTTCAGATCATCTGAAAATCTTCAATATAAACGGAAAGATAAAAAATCGGGAAAAAAACTCGGGTTCAATTCTATAACGCTCAAAGCACCGTCCATAAGAAATGCATGATAATTAAATTTATGGATTGCTGACTTTTTTTATCGGGTCAAATAAATTAGATCTTACGAAACCGAGGAGACTAAAGGAGAAGATGTAGATTTTCTTGTCTCAGCCACGAAAAATATATTAAACTTAGAATTAAAGGGAAGTTTGATAAAATTAAGCGAATGCAGCATAGATAGTTACGAGCATTGCCGCCACTCCTGAAAATACATGCCCCTTCATCATTGTAAACGACATTATTTACAGTAAAAAAGTTTCTTAATGAGGTTCCTCCTAATACTTCTAATTTAAAGAATGTGTAATCTGAAATAACAGCAGAAAATATTTCAATGCTATAAATAAAAAAATTAAAATGTGAACTACGAAATACGGTATCTTTCCATCGATTCCTCAGAACTTGGTGTTCGGTCTATAAACCTCATCGAATTGACTTCTTCAAGCAAACAAATAAATGTATGCATGCATAACCTATTGACGCATTTTTACATGCTTTGTGCGAAATAGAAAGGAATTGTCATCTAACTGAAATTTTCTCAAAACTCATCATCTCTATCAGAAAATTCTAAAGAAATCGTCAATTTCAAAATCCGAAAAAATCTCGCTCCGGTACTGAACCTACATTTTCATAGAAACTACAATATTTCGCGACCCAATAAAAATTTCTGTCATAGAAAGTTCTCGTCAAAGAATATGACAGAATCGATCACACAGGAATCAAATCACTGAGGCATAAAACTTTCAAGGTAGACATCCGCTACATTACCCGAGGCGTGAAGGCGGATTGAGCTATTCTATTTGAAACGGAGATAAAATTATAGGGAATTGCGTCTGCCGCACTCATGCCAGAAATACTGCCACACCCACGATGGGTTTAAAAAGCTGAATATGAAGTATATGAAATAGAGGACCTATATTACAGAGATGAAGAATGAACACGAAACGCTTTCGCGAAAAAAGAACGAAAACTGTTCCATTTGAAATTCTTTTAACATAATAGCAAAAGGTTCACTTCTCTAATCTCAAACGAAATGAACAGAAATTTCGTCATTAGGTATCGTGAAGTAGGCTTAAATATAAGGAAGCCATTATGGCGGGGTCTGAAAAAGACGTCCCGCCTCCGGCAGATCCGCTTACAGAGGATGGATAGGGTTCCTGGAAAAGGCAAAGGAATGGAAAAGATCAAACGCGGGATATGGAAGGAAATCATAAAGGACAGGGAAGCAGTAAAGCGGATGCGAAACAAAAGGGGTTCCCTGAAGAACCGCAGAACCAAAAACGACGCAAAGAAACTCACGATCATCGAGGTGATTCCTTTTGTGATTTCGAATCAAGCTCATCTCCGTCTAGTGACTAACAATTAAGTTTGCCTTTAGTGGACGTTATTTCTTACGATTGAGATTTCAGATGAATTACACCTTAAATAACGAACAATGAATGAATATTTAATGAACGACAATGATTCCCAACAATCGCGATGCTATGGAGAAAATTTCACTTTGTTTGGTCGGTGCCTTTATAAGGCCGTGGCTGTGAGCGACGCCGCTTAGTCGGACTAACTCACGCGCCCTTTGCGTACAAATTCTTCCAAACGGCATGGAGAAATGTTCTGGTGGGAAAGCTCAATGGATAGAGCAACCACTCCAATCCGGTTATTGGGAGACCCAGGTTCGAGTCCCGGTGTCCGTTTCTCCTTGGGAATTTTCCTAGGTGCACGCCTCATCGTGCCAAGTCACCCTTTTCCTTGTGAAATTTAATCAATCACTCTTTATCAACAGTTTTAGGATTCTACTTCCTTAACAATATAAGTACAGTAAGACCCGGCTTAATGCGGGGGATACGTTACAGAAAGTTCGAACGCTAAACGAAACAGCGTTCAACGAGGTCGTCTTAGTACGTAAATAATGGGGATAAGTGAAATAGAACATAGAATAAGAAAATTTATCAGTTTTTTGTTTTATTTTGTAACATTTATTCCTCAATGTTTCTTCATTACGTTAATTGCACACTTATTTATTGCTGATATCGATTTGAGTTACTGAAGCACTCATGAAAATCAAAACAATTAAAGTAATGAAGTCATGGTTGTGATGAGGACAGCTCTTCTCATTTTACATCTTTTGTATTTTTGTAAAGAAGTCATCTAACATCGTTTGCAATTTCCTGCCTTCTTCAGCAAGTAGTTATTTATAGCAAGACATCGCATCAATTACACTTCGTCTTGCCTTTGAACTTCTATCAAAATTGATTTAAAATATTTTGTAAAACTAATCCATAATTTCCGTTATAGTAGTATAGTAGCTAAACTTTTTTTTAATCCGTCAAAAGTTCCTATTCTTCCACATCTTCAGAAATGCTCATTAATTTGGATTAATAAAATCATTCAGAATTTCTGGGAATTCGAATAGCGTGTTTGATTTAGGGGAATCCCAATAAAACCGCGCAATACTGTAACAGCGTTGAGCGGGGTCACACTGTACAGCAAAACCTCTCTAAGGCGGAAGCCCGATAGATCGATAAAATTTTCCGGCTTACGCAGGTTTTCCGGTTTAAGGTAGGTTAACACAATTTTCATTTATGTAATGAGAATTGCTGTATCTTAGGCAGGTTTCCGCCTTAATCAGATTCCGCCTTAAAGAGGTTTCACTGCAATTCATGAAGATAAATTCTCTATTGAGGTATAATTTACTAATCTACGTCCTTCACTTTCAGATGACTAATGTTTACAGTAAATGAATTTGTTTGGCTTTTCATTAAATGCAGTTTTTCAAACATTTTTATCCAAAAATTATGCCAGAAGAAAATGAAGAGGCGGTATACCGAAAATCTGTGATTTAATTGCAATTTACAAAGACAGTTAAACGAGGGATGATCTAAAAGTTACTGGAACTTTACAGATTCGGGGATACTTTGAAACTAAAATAAATTCATGTGATATTGTAGCAATAAAGAGCTTAAACCAGATCACTTACGAGATCAAAAAATAGCTTTTTGTGAACAACAATCAAATTTCTTTGTATCACTATGTCTCATTTTATTCAAATTCCACCAATGCTATTACTTTTCCTGTTAAAAATTTTGGAGACAAATGCTGTAGCGAAATCTTTGGGAGTGCCGAGAATTTTCGGCAAAATGCATTGAGAAATGTAGTCGCTAGCTACTTTTCGTTATTTATACGTAGGAAAAAACTTG
>KZ308536.1:570229-581806 GCA_000376725.2 Ladona fulva
AGATATGACATAAGCAGGTACACCTTCTGGCCCGGGAGATTTCTTACTATCGACCTGTGATAATAGGTTTCTGATTCCTACCTCGTTCAATTCTAACTTACTCATTATTGAAGTAACGCGAGCAGGAAAAGTACTGACACTGCCGTTATCTAATGTGAAGCATTTTTTGAAGTGCTGGTTAAGGATATTCGCCTTATCACTGGCATCTGTTATTAAGACTCCATTCTCATCGACGAGGTGTAAGACGGTGGATTGTTTTCCTCTGGTTTCGCGAACGTAAGACCAGAACTCTTTAGGATTTTTCTCTAGTGGAGAAAGAAGTTCTCACATAAACATAGTGAGAAAGAGTTTCTCACATAAACATTTTTACGAAGGAATTTCCAATTCCAAACTCATGTTTTTTTTCTGAAAACATTCTCTTTACTTTCATACCTATTCTTGGCCTTATTCACACTCAGATTAATGCTATTCCAAGAGATACCATTGAAAACCGCGTTAGGTGCTGGAAAACCTTCCTTTCCAAATCTAACCTTAGTAAAGACCTTCATTATTCTTAGCAAGACCTTAGACGAAGTAACTATCGTACATATGTTTAATGTGAGTGATGATATATTCATACTTTATTTTGCATTAGTCAGTACTTCCGTCTAAATTTCATGCACACATGCATTAGTTTACTACATTTAACATTCTCTATCTTTCCCTTTATTTCGTTTCCTGGTTACTTATCCTGTCCTTCAAACCATCTAACATCTTCTGTCTCAGCCTTCCTCTCTGTCCTGTATTCTACCTTCAACTACATTCTCTAGCAATCCCTCTCCTCTCAATAATTGACTAACCCATTTTCTCCGCCGACTCTTAATTATTTCGTCGTCGTTTTAATTCCAAGGTGGAAAATCTTTAGAAAGCTATGACGCTTTTACCGCGCAAGGAAGATCAGATTATAAGGGCAACGAACCGGAACCGAACCGAAAACAAAAAAAAACGTTATTCTTCCGGAGTAAAAATCGAACCGGCTAACTATTAATTAATTTTATTGTAAGATATAGTATAATCTACTATGTGTGAACAAAGCTACAAATAATAAAACACCTTCAGAAGAATTTAATATTACAATTGTGGGAACGAAAAAAAACCGGTTCCACGATGGCGGAACGAGCGAAACCGGAACTAAAGTTAGTATTTGTCATTTAACCGAAGCGAGAACATGAAAAAAGGTCAAGCAGAAAAATAGTACGGTTCAATAGCCTTACTGAAATACTCGAAGCCACGCGATGTGCTCCGGCCGAAAATCTTAGCATCCCTTTTTTGGAAATATTCGCAATTCAAAGTGAGCCTGACGTTCGGCTCGCTTTGTAGAACGCTTTAGAGAACGCCTCCGTCCAATGTGAAAGGAGTGAAGGGTGAAAGAATGTTACGACTCCTCGAATAACCCTTTCTCCGTCTGAAAACACCTGAACACAGAGCTTATTTTAAGGGCACCTTGACTTCCTTTAACAGTTCGCGCCGGGAATCGTAAATCATTGCGAGCCTACTTTTATACCAGGAAAATCGCGGAATAACTCAAAATACCTGAATTACAATTTGATCATAACGAGTTAGGCACGTAGTAATATCATACTTTACATAATAAATCACATTAAAGGCTTCCTACTGCCTACAAATTTTTTTCTTCTATTATTTTTTTGCGTTTTTGTTTCTTAAATACTCAAGTAAAAATAACACACGAGTCACACACTTCTGTCTAACCTCGGAAATAGTGTATGGTAATAGTAATAATAACTTATTTATTAGCAACAAACAGAGGTGTTGCCAAGGTAGGTGTTTATAAAGCTCAAACCTACCCCATGAGAGCATAGCCAAAGATAAAACCAACCATAAAGAGAGGATGACTTCACTATAAAAAGCTGGGAGATGTAGGCAAACAGATAAAGAAAAATCCAGCAATAAAAAAACATTATACCAATATAAAGTAGATGAATAGAGATTCGTACGAAAGACATCTATAAATTTAACCATTTTCTCTTGATTAGAATCATTTATATTTCACGCAAAATTTTTATCCTTAAAGAATTTGTATAAATACAAGTCTTGAACGATTTCTTACTTTAAACAAGTCAAGCTAGAAATCAACCGACTATAATTACCGTCACGTAGGTTAGAAATATACGTCTGATTACGAATTATGTTTGTATCAAGTTATATAAGACTATGAAAAGATATCAGCCTGCCTATGGAATATAGGCAATTTTTCGAGGTTGATGAAATAGAAAATTTCCTGGTGTAATTTGTTACGTTGAGTTACAATTCTCATAATTTTCCTTGTCTTATATTAATAACACTAACCTACGACATAAATCGCAATCAATGACATATATAAATGTTACATAGATTTCGTTGCTATTTTTAAAATTTCTATGATAATATACACATCTAAAAATTTCATGTTTTCATACAACGCGCAGTGAAACTCATCCCCAAAAATGTATTTCTCGAAACAAATGAACGAGAAAATAAACCTGTACTTTATGGTCGTACGCGCTAATTATCGTAGGATATGGTAATTTGAATTTACAACGTTTTTCGAACGGAAATTTGCTGTTTCCATATCCGATATAGTGAGGTTATTGGTTTAAAAAGGCACACTTAATAAATAAACAATGATATAAGAAAATTAAAAGGGTATATTTTGTTTGAAATAGGAATTTGGAATTGGTAGTTGAGTAATGTATTGATTTCAAATACTATTTCTGCATTTTTCGTTAATTATTCCTTCCAATACAGGCTATAATCTGTTGTTGTCTTCCAATTTAGAAAAAGCTATAGTTTGTGTCGATGGTCAAGCATAAAATCTATGTTATGCAGATACACAAATGCCTTGAGATCTCGTCGGCGAATGGAGAAGTTAGCGAAAGAAAAATTGGAAGAAGATCAATTCGGCGGAATGTATAGGCGGGAAAGAAAGGGTGAAACAGTTTCTGTAGAAATGAGATGTACGTTGAATATTATGCTAAGGATAATTAGTATTTAGTGAAAAATTAGGCAAAATGTAATTAAGCTGGGACGTTGGATCTACATTAAGAAAGTAGAGTAATAACAAAAGTAAGCGGGCGTAAATACAAATAATAATATTAATTGAGGAAGTTCTCCGATTGAGAATTTTTCTTCTAACGTAACGAATCATGTTACAATATTAAATTTATGTGCATAACAACCGTAAATATCGTCGGGCAATGGGGCAGATCCTAACTCAAAATCTGAGCGAAAGCTATAATGAAACTAGAGTGTGATAATACAAGATACAATACAATTTAACAGTGAAAATTTCCATCCCTTTTGAGTGAACAAGGTACAAACAAAACCTGCATCAATTTAAATACGCGGCTTTGACACCTATTTTTTAATGAGCGACTCACTCACCATCTGTTGAGCAGAAAGTTGAGCCATTCTGCCGTTTCGTCAAGCGGACAGAGGGCAGCACGGGACCGTCTTCTTGCACGCTGGGTCTCCCGGCAAACGACGCCGCGGACGTAGGTGGCGATTCGACCGTGCGTCATGACGCCTACCGTGATTAGGAGAAGCAGAACCCATGCAAGAGATGCACCCATTGCTCCGAGAGTATAACAAATGAAGGCGGTGGCTAAGGCAATCAACAGGGTCCAGCGGATCTGCAAAGAAAAGACAGAAATATAAAATATCGTTCTTGATTACATCAGTACCTTAATTCTGTCCTTGACCGCCTCCAATCCATACCATTCCATTACTGACATAATAACTGTCAATTAACTTGTGGATTTTGACAGCTTCTTAGCTTTACATGGGTTTTAGGGCCCTAGGGATATTAAAATTCTATTTTAGGTAAATCTATCAGGTAAAATAGCACAGGTTTGAAATATAGGCATTTGAAACGACATGGATTTTTACTTAGGCTGCCTAATCTTTTATGCTCTCTCGATTTTATCGAGGTTTCAATACAAAGGCCAGAAGTTGGGACCCTGAAGTACCACCATGTATCTGTGGTAAGGTAATCAGCCTTCCTATTCAATTTATTGCCCACAATATAGAATTTTGTAAGTACCGATCGGAAAACACTTTTAGGGAATTAGTTGTAACTAATCACTCCATGGCTTGTAGGATGCAAGCAAACTTTACTCGTAATAAGTATTAAAAACTTTCTGGATTTAAATGAAGACCTTCACTAATAAAATGAATGGCTGAGCTAAGTCGAAATTCAGAACGATCAAACTATCTTAAAAAGCATGAATATTTAGAGCGTTGAAAAGTTGCCAGGGAAACCACATTGTTGTTCCAAAAGTATTGTTAGATCTCTTTGCCGCACTTGCTGAACAAAAATACAGCACAAAAATATGGCTCGGTTTAATTTTACTTTGATACTGTCCCAGAGAAGGTTGTGCGATTTCGGGAGCTTTTTATGCGCCCTGTGTGAAATACTCCTCCAATGCCACATCCCACCAGTGTTACCCTGCATCAACAAGAAGTATACCCTGTGGAGAGAGGAATATTGATCCAGCAACTCAACATAGGGCAGGGATGGCGAACCTTTTGTGGCAAGAGTGCCCTATTAGACAAATATAAAAAACCTGCGTGCCAATATGGTGCCAGAACTTAGAGAGAGATACTGATATGATCAATTTTATTATGCCAATGATGGGATGAATACTTAATTATAGACGTTAATCATCGTTAATTATTATCACTAATGGGCAGAATCCACATGCATTTATTCTTGGGCTTAATTTTTTAAGTGAATAATATATGATAAGGCTATTGTCTTAAGAGTTCCGCGTGCCAATAATATTCCACTCTGGGCACGCGTGTCATAGGTTCGCTATCCCTGACATAGGGGATACATAGCGTTTCACTCTCAAACGCTCTCAACTCTCATATTCAAACGTGGTGCCGGAAATGGCAACTAGATCTTAAATAAATGATCTATGGTAAAGTTCTTCCAGAGAAAACAATTGCGACAGAACCACCCGTACATACAGTATTTCTGGAATGAATATACATATAGTTGACTCAATTGAGTATCTCGGAATCACCCTAACTTAAACTGGAGCACACACATTCGAAAAATTTGCGATAGAGCAACTAAACAGCTCGGTGTTATAAAGCGTATTGTAGGTAGATGCGATGAAAAGGATAGAGAGCGATGTTATTTCAACTTAGTTAGACCCCATCTGGAATACACGGCGAGTATACGGGACCCAGCGGAAGGAACGAATGCTCGCGAACTGGAGAAAGTGCAACGCAAGGCGATACGATTTGTTAAAAAGTGCTACGATATAAAAGCAAGCGTTACGCAAATGCTCTCAGACGCAGGTTGAGAATCCTTGGAAGAAAGGAGATTTGAAGTTAGGCTGCGATTGCTTGCTAAATTCAGAGAAAATACATTTGCGTAAGACGTAAATGGTATTACGTCTTACGCAATGCCCCCCTGCCACACGCTTGAAGGCGGCTTGCAGGGTACTTATGTAGATGTAGTACGCGACCCCCCTGCTACTTCGGCCGAACCGATAATGAGCGTAAAATAAGAGAAATAGGTGCGAGGACAAGTCGTTTTAGAGACTCATTCTTTCCGCGAACGATACGCGATAACAATAAATTAAAGAGGTAATTCTACTCTTGGTGTTTACACCCCATGCCACACGCCGAAAGGCGGCTTGCAGGGTATTCATGTAGAAGTAGATGATACCTCCCCAATAATGTCACGAATGGCGAAATTCAAGGAATCATGACCGTTTGACTACCGTGCCTTATCACCACATTAAAACATGACATTCACGTTCTTCTGCTTTAAGAGTTTAAAATTGAAGTTCTTAAAATAATACTCAAAAGATGAAAACCGAACTAAGACCTGAGATATAGTTATGCATTTACATTAATAAGAAAGGGGGAACATGTCTCAGATTACAATATTTTGTTTTATAATTATTATATTATTTTATTTATAACTACGCATGGACTACAGCGCGATAAAGCCCACATAAAGTAGAGATAGTCTCAGTTTAAGAGATGGTCTAACGAAGAGAAAATCTTTTCGTTAGCGGAGATTTCAGGATCGACAATTTACGACTCTGACGAAGTGGATTCGCTCCAGGCGAGCGGATCAGTACTCCAACGGAAGCTTCCCGAATAATTCATCGGTTCATAACTTTTTGACGAAGCAGATGACGTGGTAATTCCGGTAAGTAAAGAGCATGAACTCCTACAGAAATCGACTCAACGTTACAGGGAAATCGCTAAAAAAGATTGTTAATTGTGGTCTTCTACCGTCAAGCATAAGAAGCATTGGTTTGAGGCGATAACACAAACTTTGATGTGCTTCTAATGAAGAGTTAAAGAGAGGTACATCCCAAAATGCGCGTGAAAATTCAAATTTCAAATTATATTCAAATAAAGAAAAGGGTTAAGGTGACTTGGCACGATAAGGCGTGCACCTAGGATAATTCCCAAGGAGAAACTGACGTGGAAAAAGTCTGACGGGACCGGAACTCGAACCCGGGTCTCCCAATTGCGGGTCGGTTGCTATATCCATTGAGATATTCGACCAGAACATTTCCTACAAATAATTCCCAAACAGCGTGGAAAAATGTTGCTATATCCATTGAGCAATCCCACCAGAACAATACCTACAAAGTCTTCCAAATGGAATGAAGACACGTTATGGTGAGATAACTTAATGGATAGAACACCCACCCGGCAATTGGGAGACCCGGGACCCAATTGGGAGACCCAGGTTCAAGTCCCCGTCCCGTCAGACTTATTTCACGCCCGTTTCTCCTAGGAAATATTCAAATGAGTCAATAAGTTCATGAAAAAAGTATTGCTTAGATCAGGGCTTCACAAACTTTTCCTCTGTCGGAACAATTCCTCAACTCTGACATATCAGCGGAACAATTCCTCAACTCTGACATATCAGGTTACTTTTTCTGTCGGTGAATATCAGTAAAATTAATTGACGCAAGTAAGATTCAAGAGTAACTGACAGCACCATCTTCTCACAAAATGAAGAGCCGCTGATTTCCGAACATGTTTTAAATTCACCAGGAATTAAAAATCACTCACGACTTATCAAGCTTCGTAAGTTTTTGCGCAATACTGGAATACAATATTTCGTGGAACACCAGTGTTCCGTGGAACGTATTTTAGGAAACCCTGGTTTAGATGATGTAATACAACGATGTCCATATCAAGAAATGTTCTACAATATTACTTCTTTGGTCAAAAAATTGGAATACTAAAGCTATATACTATTTATTTATTTAATAATTACCCGTCGCGATTAGGTCGTGGGACCCGGTGGCAACGGTTGAGGGGGTGCACAAACAATGTACTAACTGTCCGGCATTCGCCCAAAGACGGGAGGAAAACCCCTCCAAAAACCTCCCGCAGACATTACACATTCTATAAAACCAATTAATACATACATGCAGTACATCTGAATAAACATATATACATAAAGTTGATAATAATTTTCCCACATACCATATTTTCCAATGTCTATACACATATATACATATAAGTTATTCATAGTCGAGTTCAAGAGACTTAAGTTAAAATACATTACATAATGAGCATGCAATATAAGAACAAACATAGAAATTAGCAACTTTTAATTTTTGCTTTGAAGATTTTAATGTTTTTAGGCATTGGGATGAGAAGTTCTCCAGGTAAAGCATTCCATTCCCTTATACCCCTGTTAATAAATGAGTATTTCACTACATCGGTTTTCTGTTCCCGTTCCTTTATCTTTAATGAATGATCGCCACGTCCTCTATAGTTAGGAGCATCAAACCTCGCTCGTAATTCCTCCCAACCATCTTTACAGTTCCACGCATTATATACACCCGCTAATCTAAATGTCCTCCTTCTCGATGATAATGATTCCCATCCTAACTCATCTAACATTTTACCGACACTCTCATCCTTCTTATGCTTTCCGCTAACGTATCTAGCCGCCTTCCTTTGTACGCCTTCGAGTTTCTTCTTAAGACCCGTTTCATGTGGATCCCATACACTCGTCGCGTATTCGACAATCGGCCTAACCAGGGATTTATATGCTCTTTCCCTGACTCCCTTCCCACTCCGTCTTAAGTTTCTCATTACAAAGTGGAGATTTCTATACGCTTTCGAAGTAATATCTTCGATGTGGCTTCCCCATTTAAGGGTTTCTGATAAATTAACACCTAGATATTTGCAGTGAGATATATTAATGGCAGCTTCTACCATTCACTTTTTAATAATTGCTGATTTTAATACATTATTTGTTAGATTGGTACTGTTTACCAATATGTTTACATTTCAACAGAATCCAAGCATTGTAAACCCAAACAACTGGGTATCAACGAAATTGATTTTTCTGGTCTAAATTAAATGAAAAAAACAGAAATTTTAAAACTAAGTTGTACCGGGAATAACTGGATTCGCGAACGCTAAAATCGCACGTTTTGCAGGAAAAGACGCATAAAATAAACAATAATTTTGTGACAATTGAAAATCAATATATATTCAAAGTTGACCGACATCCACGACCATTCTCTTCGCGTCATCCAGTTAAAGAATTACGGAATTCCAATTTTCCCTCGTTTTCTGAAAGGTGCAATAGTTCTCTTAAATTCCCCATTGGAGCCTATGAATCTTTGTGAGCCACCGAAGCTTGTACGGTTCGAATAGCCGAAGGTATAAATTTAGAGAAGTTAGAAATGCAGGCGAAAGCAGCAGCGCATAAACGTACGAGTCCGGAACGCAAGCGTACACCCACGAGCGATCTGTTTGAAAGGGATTATGCATTTGTTCGACAATGTCGCAAGGCGACAGGGCGAATATCTGGAGCGACTATCAATATTGGGAAATTCTGACGGGTGAATTCATGGCCGGTAGTAAAGCAGACTAAAGCTGCTATGACGCACAAATATACACCCACAAAGGTTTCGTGGTTTGCCAAATAATCAAGTTCGATATGCTTTAAAAATGACTGAATGTTACCGTAGTATCGATTTTGAAACGAGGGCATCAACTATTATGGCAATGCTTAACCCTTACAGGCGCAAGAAACTGCGGAAGTTATTTATCCCTTGAAAGTTTGCACAATGCAAATGTTACGCACAATTATCCACANTACATTAAAAAATATACAGATATACACGTCTACAGTTTTTTATCATTAATGATAGTAAAGAAAATAAGTTATTATAGAACGAGGAAAGAAAAATCCGAATGATAAATATTTATTTATGATATGCTTCCTTTGGATATTCACAGGAATTCGTATTGTTTTACTTGAGTTCGTAGAGGAGACTTAGTTCTTTTTGGACAGACAGAGTGTGACTGAAAGTTCACCCTAGAAAACTCTGTGTAGGATTTTCATTTATCTGGGAACTTTTTCTTCCCCCTTACCACTAAAAATGCACGCGTAAACGAAATGTATCGAAGAAATGCTAGTTCCAGACATGCAGGGCACGTTTGCCTGCAGATACAGTGGGAAGAGAAAACCACAGATACACTAGCATTACAATTCTAACCGTCAACGGTAAACGATCAACGACAAAAAGTCTTCCTTCTTTTTTCACTATCTGTAAATTCACTGAGTACTAATGCTCTGACAAATAAAACAGAGAAATTAACCTCGATTATGGCATTATTTTTCGAGGATACGATGTTTGAAAGTTACGACTTCTGACGAAAGTAATTATTATCGAAATTTGCTCGATTTAACACCCAAAACAATAATAAAATGATAAAATAAGAACCTCTAAAGAGCTATCCTTCTAATGGCATTTATATCGATCTTGTACGAAAAAAGTGAAGTCCCCTTAGAGGGATATGGCCTAGTTACGCGGCGATCACCGTGAGTGACACGTGGTGAGCGCATCGACTCCCACTCCGTCGCGTTTGGCCTTTACAGACCGCTTGGAGCCGCTACTTAGTAACTCAGGTAGCTTCCCAATATTTGCATGATGCTAGGTCAACATCATCCCACCCAGAATGGAGCCCGGAACAGCTATCGCCGAAATCGAACGCGCAACCCATTTGGCCACCTGGGGCCGATTTAGGGCGATTATCACTTTTTAGTTGAAATTAGGAGAAGGAAGAAACCCTCCGGTGATAAAAAAAAATAACGTAACGTGCATTTCTTGGACGTAGTAGTGGAAACAATCAGTTTCCTTATCGTGTACTACGATCTAGTATTGGACTCTTTTACTCATAAAATACGACCGTTTATTGCAAAATGTACGCAACTCCACATATTCTTTACAACACCATTAAATACTGATAGAGAAATATCGCGTTAATTCTACAAGACTTAACCTCCTTAACGTAAGTATTATTCAGTAGATTGAGGGTGATGAAGATGGCTATAACTAGCCGAAACTATTCGCGCACAAATTATACTGAGGATTAGCAAACGTAATATTTCTTAGTTGTTCAAAACCGTGCTTTATTCAACAATTCCTCAGTCAGTAAATTATCTACTACGTAAATAAATGTCTAATATCAGGCTATTTCAAAGCTACTTAACTAAGAACATTTGGATGAAAATCGAATTAAGTGGTCACTTAAGTAATAATTGGCGGTAAAGGTGAGATCCTAGGTTTTAATATCGATGGAAATTACATTTTTAGATTATACAATATATTCGAATACTCGAGGCACATAACAAGAATCATCCTGATGATTAACATATAATTCTTCTCATATTATTTGAGGATACATCATAAATATTAAAAGCAACTCCTTTTTCATAAATTAAATGACAAAATCATAAGTAAAACAATTCGATTTTCTTACGACGCTCTATGCAAAGGGGACAATAAACTATACAGGTTTTGTGAAATATAAAATTTTGGTAAAATGACTAAAACTTTACTTAAGATATGAACCTATGATATTTTTACTCAATGTATTCTTCTCTATTTTTACTCTATCTGTCTATCTTATTTTTACTCTATCTTCCACTCAATTTTGGTTGGGGTGATCTTAATCGGTAGAATAACTATTGCAACAAGTAGATGTTTCCATCCTTAGTTATTTAAATTGAAAATCCTCCCTTAAATACATAAGGTCACCACGGCGAAATATCAGACTCAATTGCATAGCTCCATTCTCCTACACCAGGTTTGAAGATTACTGGCCTTTAAAAATGACATTTTACCCTTTATCCTGCAATTAAGAGAATAAACGAAGCAACAGAGGCAGTGAAACATGAGATCAATTAAGTGACTTCCGGGCATTAACGCCCTTTCAGAAATTTTAATCCGAAAAAAGAGCAATTTCGCATCAAAAGATAACGACTTTTAATAATCTACACGCATAGGACTTCGTCATTGTTAGGGCTGAGGAAATTAAAATGCGGTAATTAGCGAAGAGAAATCGGATTTAACGAACTGTTTTCATGTACAAGGAAAACTACGATGATAATAATTTACCAACCCATTTAATCCTTGTTACCCTGACATTTTCAAAATTAAATTTATTACAATCAGTATTTTATTTTTATTCGAAATTTAGGCCCAGTATTATAATATATACTGAAAATGGACTTTAACTAAAGTT
>KZ308536.1:582180-596797 GCA_000376725.2 Ladona fulva
CTTTTGAAAAAATGTTTAATTTTTTCAAGGATATAAGTTGGATCTTTTTTATCCCGGAAAAGCTATTTTATACTGTATACTAATAAAATAAGTATTGGAGGGAACGCTTTTCCACATTTATTTTCAAGGCCTTTTTTGTTACTACGATAAGATCAAAGGGCAATCAACTTCGCCATTCGTCCACTCTACCATTATGAATAAAAAATTGTTCGAGCCTTATAACTTAGGAAGCCTCTCCAGTAGTTTAGGAAGAACTTAGTGATTAGGGAAATTTGTGGGCAATTCCAAAGATCTTACTATCAACGATGAAATTGCTCTCCTGAAACCTACACCCGAAAACACACCGTAAGCTTTTCTTGAACTGGTGAACTTTGCGTGAATTTGTGTTTATATAACAGATTTGAGTGGCGCACACGTTGGGGTGAGAGATAAGATGTAGTCGCCGTTTTCTTTTTGTAAAGATTTGGTGTGAGGGACTTTTGACTCTTGGGGGTGACGAATAGGACCGTTGCGTGCCTAAAAATCTTTGGTCGCGTGCTTTGAAGGTCATTATTTTTCGTGGAAGAACGGTTATAAGGGTTAATTTGCTGTTTAATTGTTTAATTTTGTCCTCAAACAGTGGTAGAATCCGTATTATTACATTTCTCAGGCTTGCTTTCTTTTTAAGTATTCGATTCCTAATTTATTGTTTCAATTATAAACATTGCAGATTAAAGGTGTATTTGTTCTCATCAAGGGGCTATTGCCAGCATTTGAATCTGTTGAAAACTTAAATAAATAATACAAGTGAATAGGTCATTAAAGAAGATGAGGTGCCAATCAAAGAGATGACCAGAAGAAATCAAGTGGGATTGAAGTGCAATGGGCATGGAAAAAATTAGGTATAAGATGAACTCCGGGAAGATGGATGAAATGGTTCGCTGTCAACTCATTTAAAAATAATTTTAAAATATCCTCGAACATAGCTATTATATAACTGTTAAAGTATGTGAATTTACCGAGTTGCCATTTCGTCGAGTTGTCATTTCGCTGAGTTGTCAATTTGTCGTTGTACAGGTAAACCTGAATGGTTGATGAACTCTGAAGCTTGCGATTATGTGTTTAGTGACACTGAAATGTAATCGTTATGTCGATCTTTCTAAATTTTATGACAGAAATTCACCCATCTATTTCCGTTGATTCTTCTTTGTCCTATTCTCCGCGTGATGTTTCGACAATAGTGATAAAGCAAACATAAGATAGCATGTTAGCAGCGGCAATGTAGGCGAAAGCAACGGCGTCCAAAATAGACGAAATTTCATATGGTGTTGGGATATTTTATCAATAAAAATTGAAATTCCATCAAATAAAGCACGCAATAAATAAACTATTTTCACAGAGGTACATCGGATAACAATTTATCCCTCGCCTCCGCAATTGTGTGAGGTAAAATTTTCACAGTACACTAAAATTTCGTGAAATAGGTTTTTAATCTTTCAAGCCGCAATATAGCACGTTAATGGGTTTACAAATTTTGTATAAGACCGCCAAAAAGGCAGCGCGATTGATTTCGGGGTGTCCGTGACGTCGGTGGGACTTCGCCACGCTAAAAATCCATCACTTTCCCATGTTAGCAGGTGAATCGAAACATTATCTACATTCAGAAACCTCAAACATAAAGGTGGTATAAGAGGCTTGATATTTCTGGGCCTTTTTACTGGTTTATTCCTCAGAATCTACTAATTTGGCCTCGACTTTGTGGTAGTTCTCCATTATAAATAAAAAAGAAAGAACCCTTCTGCCGTTACCACAATAATATTTTATCGGACGACCATGGTTTTGATCCTTTTTCCCTTTAATATGCAAACACTTATATTGGAAAATTTCTTGTCACCTGAAGATGACCTGAAGGATCCAAACCATGGTCGACCAATAAAATATATATGTGATAACGGTAGAAGTGTTCTTTTTTATTATTTATAGTTTCTTCCTCACATTATCCCGAAAACTAGTCAAAAGAATTGTCCGATATTTTGTTACGTAAGATGAGCAAAAGCCCATCTTTGAGCGCTGAAACTAATCGAATCAAAAGATAAGGAATTACACTAGATTGGAGCATCTTTGTTTTTTCAACGGCTTCTCTGAACTCCGTCTACATCGCAGCGAATCTTAACGTTTCTCCGAAATATCCGAGTATATTCCATTCTGTGAAAATTGGCCAAATTTGACGCAATGTATCTTTTAAACGCGTGCAAATTGCGATAAAGTAAACACGGGAGCACAAAATATAATCCTTTTCTAATAATTTTGCTGTTTCAAGTCCTTCACTCTAAAAAAAGTCCATCTTTGGCCAACTTTTTTCGATTTTTGCTCACTGTGGGCTTTCGAAATAGAATTTCACAAAAATGTGGGGATGTTTTATCAAATATTAGGAGATTTCAAGTGGTAAAAAATTTCCGCCGTTACGAATGAGCTTTTTTTATTAGTTATGTTGTCAATGATAGCTATTTCAGTTTCGTATGGCAATTGTTTCCAATTATCTCTCGAAGAAAATATAAAATTCTGACTGATACTGATATAAAATGTGACTGCAATACTATTTAAATGCAATGTATATGCAAATGTAATGATAATAAGATCGTTGGGATAAAAAAGTAGTTCGAATGATTTACTGAATTTACGCTAAATGGAAATTGTAAAATGGTCCACTGAAAGTAAGATAAAGTAACCAAAAATATCACTATTGATTCATTAGAAGCGTATTTCCCTACGTAATCCTATGAATTTGGTAAGGAAGTAAACAAACTCAAGTAAGAATGGCCATGATCACCAAGGAGACGACGTTTGAAGTAGACTATAGCGACAAATTATCCCAAACACAAGAAGGAAGGCTGGCCTATTCGGAAACAGCATTTCTAATTTAATTGCAAATTTAACTTCCCATTCCACTGGAACTTACCATTGCTATGCGGATAGGGATAATGGCCAAACTAAGTTCAGGTTAAATTTCTCGTTTGTTACATGATTAAGGGATGGAAAAGAAGATGTTGGATACAACCCCCAAAGAGGTAATTACTACTGTAACTGCCACAGACGGTTCGCTGTTGAGATACGCATCAACGATGAAATCGTTTATTTGATGGACATTTCCTCATTCATATCGTTTAATTAATTTTTTTCGGAGATACTATCCACCCGAGATCTAAGCCGGCGGTGTCTTTGTTTGAGAGATACGAGGATAATTATACTGTTCTATTCCATGACTCATTAGGTTTTAATTAAACGCCTAAAATACAATGAGAATAGTAAACTTACGCGAAGGATCCTACCTTCTTTAAACGAGAATTTTTTTTCATACCTTAAGAAGTCCTTAATTACTCATCATGCAGTAACATCATTCCATCATGTATTTATAGCCATCCGCAAGGCGACCTTTCAACATTGCCACAGTTGTACACTCATAAAAATAATCTACTAATGTGAACAATCCAAAAAAACTCTCCGAGTGCTCTTGGTTCCAATTACTTCTGTAACGTTTTAATAATAATAGTCCATGCTCATACAGTTCTAATTTTTTAATATGTTGTTAGGAGCTATGAGGGTAGAAGGATGCCAATTTTGAAAGATCGAAAAACATGTGCAATCTGCGCTATTCCAAAAATACAACTTTTTCATCGCATTTTTTTCCGTTTTTGCTCAATATCTCATAAAGTATGCGTCCTACAGAAAAAGTTAAACAATTGTGTTAAAAGTTCCTACATTTTAGGTCCTAATTAAATTCAAATAACTGTTCTACGGTTCGAATAGCCGAAGGTATAAATTTAGAGAAGTTAGAAATGCAGGCGAAAGCAGCAGCGCATAAACGTACGAGTCCGGAACGCAAGCGTACACCCACGAGCGATCTGTTTGAAAGGGATTATGCATTTGTTCGACAATGTCGCAAGGCGACAGGGCGAATATCTGGAGCGACTATCAATATTGGGAAATTCTGACGGGTGAATTCATGGCCGGTAGTAAAGCAGACTAAAGCTGCTATGACGCACAAATATACACCCACAAAGGTTTCGTGGTTTGCCAAATAATCAAGTTCGATATGCTTTAAAAATGACTGAATGTTACCGTANAAAAATGGCCACTATTTGACGAGTCATATCTCGGAATATTCTGAACGTATGAAGTTGAATTTGGGCTTAAAATGTAGGATATTTTATGTTCATTAATACACAATTGATTGAGGTTTTCTGTAGGACGCATACTTTAGAAAATATCGAGCAAAAACGGAAAAAAGTTGTATTTTTGGAATAGCACAGCTCGCACAGATGTTTAGATCTTGCAAAATTGGTATCCTACTATCCTCATAGGTGCTAACAACATATTAAAAAATAAGAACTACATGGCCATTTGCAAGGTCGGATACATAAATTGACTGGATTATAAAGGTTGGGTTACTTTGGTTCGATTGGAGAGTTTCTTTAAGATCACAACTGCGAAACCTACCAAAATTCTCATGACAGCCTTTTTTCACGTTAAAAAACTTTTTATTAAACATTTCAATTTATTGACAATGATTTAATGACAGCATTAAGCCCAACCTATAGTGAGTTTAAAGAGACAGTGGCTATAATAGGTACCAAAATTGATGATTGAGTTTGAATTGTTGGCTGAGGCTGATGATTCAGATAATCTTTCTCGCGAGCAGGACGAGAGATTTTTAAATGAAATGTTTGTTTCATGAAATCGAAAGCACACGTCTAGCGGCATGAAGCGGTAAATATGAAATTGTCATGGTTCTCAATAAATCGCCACAGCAATTGAAATGTTTAAAAAAAAAGTATATTTTAGTTGCCGCGTAAATTTTATCAGGCTTTCATAACAATGTAATTATAGCATTGGTCATGATATGAAATTAATGACAAAAAGATCATGCTAAAGGACAGATAAAAGTGAAAATTAGGAGACTGTTTCTAAAGAGGTTTTTCTTGAAAATTTCAATTGGAATGTTGGTAAACCAACGTTAGATTGCATCATTTGACAAACATAATCTTCTTTACACGATGTACAAGATTCATCAATCGCAATTAAAAGTGATGTTACTTCTTGTAGAACTGCGCTGTACTTCCTTTGAAGTAAAAGTGAACTTCTACGAATATAGCGATTTCATCAAACGATCTTCATCAATCAACGCTTAATGGGTAACATTCAAAAGGGGAGGCTACGTCTTATCACCAAAGAGGGACCTACTGCCGTCTCCTGATTCGATATAAACTTCACGGAGGACCGAGAGATGAGGGACTTAATGCCTCAGTCGTAAGCTGATTAATTTGAATACAAATTACCCTCTATTTGTTTGACTTTCGACGGCAGTAAATTCGCAAGCTATTCTCATAAAGCCAAAGTTGTGATCTCCCACGTACGGAGAAAGGAAACACGCCTTTGCGGCGCTGGATCACTCGCATCGCAGGGCAGAAGCTCAAAGAAAACGTTTGTCACTCTCTGGCGTTTGCCGGTCCGTTGATCCCACAACATTCGCAGTAATTTTATTCGTTGAAATGTAGATTTACGAAGTGAGTGGGATGTCACGAGCTTTTTCGGGCAACGCTTGCGCGAGTTTAATGAAGTATTCGGCGGAAAAAGAAATCTCGTCGGAGAGGATTAACGAAACCTACGCGAATGGGGATTCTCTTTGCTGTGGAAAGGAATTACGTAAAACTCATCACAGAGACATTTATTTACGAAGAAATATTTCGTATGGCAATTGTTTCCAATTATCTCTCGAAGAAAATATAAAATTCTGACTGATACTGATTCTGATATAAAATGTGACTGCAATACTATTTAAATGCAATGTATATGCAAATGTAATGATAATAAGATCGTTGGGATAAAAAAGTAGTTCGAATGATTTACTGAATTTACGCTAAATGGAAATTGTAAAATGGTCCACTGAAAGTAAGATAAAGTAACCAAAAATATCACTATTGATTCATTAGGAGCGTATTTCCCTACGTAATCCTATGAATTTGGTAAGGAAGTAAACAAACTCAAGTAAGAATGGCCATGATCACCAAGGAGACGGCGTTTGAAGTAGACTATAGCGACAAATTATCCCAAACACAAGAAGGAAGGCTGGCCTATTCGGAAACAGCATTTCTAATTTAATTGCAAATTTAACTTCCCATTCCACTGGAACATACCATTGCTATGCGGATAGGGATANCTTTTATCGTTAACGTTTTCTTTTCAGGTTACAGAAAACAATTTTCTTTGGATTGTTAATTTAAAATTTAGCTATCACAATCCGTGGGTTTCGCAGGTTTTCCACACCACCCTTCTACCGGGTGTTTTCCTGCAGTGGACAATTTTTCCCAAGTTTAGGACTTATAATTAGTTCTTTAATCCATTCAGTGGTTTCTTCCTTTTCTTTTTCTTGTTGCTATCTTTTCTCTCTATCTTTACCCACTTTTAAAATGACAAAGGGTAAGATATAAGAGGACACTTTTTTGTCTCAATCTCGCCCTGAATAAAGAAGTATTCTATTCCATTTAAAAGAATTAAAAGGAGGCAATTATTATATGAGAGATTAACGTAAATAATTAGTAAAAGCAGGAATAAAAGTTGCACTTTACAAATTTCCACAATATAGTTTCGAAACGAAGGGTTCCATTACAGATCGGCCTTTTTATTCTAGCGTTGATTTTCGAATTTATAACCTTCCGCAATTGGTTTCACACGTAAAAAAGGAGATTTTTCTACAGCTGAGAGACCGAATTTCCGCAATGAATAGAATTGTACCATTTAATTTCCGAAGAGAAGGAGATGCAGCCAAAGAGTTTCTGAAGTTAGAATCACGCGGGTAAACGGACCCAGCTACAGTCAAATACGGCCAGGTGGAATAGTGTACATTTTTGTGAGTCAGTGTGTCAAACGGCATTGTAGTAACTGGATGCCTTCGTTGTTGGTGAACCGTTTTTCACTGTTGTGTCCACTTATTTTTGCGAGGCGAGTAACTTATAGATAACGTAACCTAAATTTCTAAAAAGTTACTTTAGATGTATAAATAGAGAGAAATTTTTAGCTTTTACGATTAAAATTTTATTTTCAGCGCCAAGTTCTGATCACTACAATACCATACTAGGAAACTACTAGGTGCTTTTAATTCCTTGTTAAATAATGGCGTAACTTAAAGTTACACCAGAACACTCAGAACTTATAAGTAAAAGTAGTAAAGTGGACCAGCTAATACAATGAAATAAATATGATTTTTACCATTACTCTGGGCCAGAAGATAATCTCCTGGACGAAACTGGTTGTTTAGATTAAATTTTGGACTGGGAAACTACTTAGTTCTCCAAATTCCTTGCTCTGAGAAGCTATAAATTTTTCATATTATCTCCGTTTCTAAAGAAATATCTCTTTTCGTTTCTAAGAAACGAATAAAACAAAAACGATGACGAAAGAGCGTTTATATTTTATCTAATAGGAACGGATAAACATGATTTCCATTTCTTTGTTCCTTTTCTGACTCTAATTTTCATTGGAGACGTGGAAGAAACTGACAGTGACGCAAGGAAATGTCTTCGATTACAATAGTCGATCGCGAGATATATATTTAGACGACTTTACGAGGTTGATAACCGCAGATATTTCGATGTATTTCATAAACTTCTACATTAGAGAGAATACGCATTCGAAACATATTCTATTTATAAGAAAAATCTCGAACCTGGATCGAAATACCTCAAAATATGGGAGTTCATCTGTATAAGTTATATATTTAAATATTGATTTTCTAAATCGACTGACTGGTTTTTTTACGACTACGCGGAACGCGAAGTGATCGCAGCACGGAGCTATGATAAAAATAATTGATATTTCCATGACTACAGACAACATAAAAACAAAAATATGCATTAACAGTATATCCATGACTTGAAAATGAACAATGAACAATGTAAAATTATCACTTATTACAATTTTCAAAGGTTATTTAGGGAACGATTTTTCGTATTTATTGAGTATAGAGGGCGTCTAGAACTTCTAGTTAGCAATTTCAAGTTTAGTTTTTCAACTTTGGAAGAATTTAGCAAATTTAATTTAAGCACTTTGAAAACGTCAATTTCCGGAGATTTTCGTCATCTAAATTGCATTCAATTTATTAGACTTCCTACGTTAGATTCGACTAATTAATTGTGAGAGACGGCCAATTCTTTAAGAGAAATACAGATCTAGGAAAGGTTAGTCATAAATAAACGTTCCTTCGAAAGAAAGAATGTACTGAGAATAGATATTAAATACCCTCGGTTGCGAAAGAGAAATGAAATAATTCAATTTATTTGCTTTTAGCCTAACGGTAATGAAATTGAGAAAGAATGGATATAAGTTTACATGTAACAAAATCATTGAAGTACAAATTGCAATTTTTCGGATCGTATAAATCAGTAGCGTAACTAATTATCAACATAAAGGGATTGAGGAGTGGTGAAACGTTTTACAAGAGCAATCATCCTAAGACCAGAAAGAGTTTTTCGTGCAATAAGAAATGTTCGGGACACATTTTTTCCTTAAATCGGGAAACTCATTGAATATCGATTCTTGCGCGTTTATCTGAACAGGTATTTAACAAGATTACACATTTTTAGCGTAAGAAGGGGGGATGAAAAAAAACTCTTATTAATATTTTCCTTTTGAATGAAAGCATATGCATCTCCTCCTCCCCTCAATGCGCTGCATCATCCAATTTCGCTGAAGTGGGGACCATATTCCTCCTGTAACACCCTGATATTCCACTAAGAGAGTCGGGACAATCCCCTCATCTAAAACCGCAAAGCGCTCGAGGAGGCGAAACAATTGAACTCTGATACCCGCTCCTGCGGAGTGAGTTTTAGCGCTTTTTTATTGCCCTTTATTATTATTCTTTTTTCCGTAATAAATGCCGTGGCAGATACGTCTCGTTTCTCGTGATGGATCAGATTAGGGGGAAAAAATTTCGCTGCATTTTCGGTTCCACACTGCGGTTAGTCACGCAACCATCCCTCCTTGGCGTTCTTTTTTCGCCAGCATCTTTTTAGTTCACGGAATAGAGTTCCTTCTGTTTGAGTGTGGCGGTGGCGTGATGATTCCGATAACCGCGCCGTTAGGTCGAAATTAATACTCGTACTGTGTCCTTCCTGCTTAAAAGGTCGACATCGATTCCTTCGTGCTCTACGGGGAACGTAACCCAAAGACTTCACGAGTGCGTTGACCGTGGTTCTTCATCTTGGAAAACAATGGTTGCTTTGCATACCAACGAACTGAGAGCAGCTGAAGCATTACTATCTTGATCGTGCTTCTACATTGACACCGGCAATGGAAGTAATGAGAGAAAAGGTAAACAGAAAGGTCAAAGCATTGAGGGTATTCTACCAGAACAAAATGTTAATAGCAAATAATACGAGATTGAATATTAGGGAACCATTCATCGAAATCTGTGCAAGGAGTGTTCATTTGCACATCTGTAGAAAATGGATTATGATACCCAGTAACGTCTCAAGGTATTTTGGCATACCATTTGCAAATGCAAATTATTGATATACCTCAGGAAGAATAACTCCAGAATTTCTGATTAACGAAATTCTAAAAGTAGCTTTGAGGCAGTCTTCATTGTTGATATGGCAAAATAAAATTCTTTAACAGAAATCTTCCTCGAAAATGAAGCCAAGGGCTCCTGGATAACAAAGTGGGTAGCGCGTACCTTTGGTAAAAGTGGTCCCGGGTTCGATTGTCGATGGGGGCCTGTATATTCGAAATGACCTCAGCTGTGGATGCACTTTCAAAAATTCACTGCTGCACATGAAGCCAACAAAATTAATTTTTGTGCTCAATTAGTTTCAAATTTTCTACGCAATAGCAATGAAAATTCCCTGATATGCCCTGATTTTACTTAGCTGCAAATGTAACCCTTAATTAGAGAACAAACAGTGCTAAAAATTTGTGTCCGTGAATTCTTTGAACGCAAAACATTCTAAATATCGACCATTTGGATTGCTTCGCAAATATAGCCTCAAGTATTTTCAACATTATCGAAAAATTAACGTATAAAAAGAAAAAGGATTCGAAAAAGTATCACATATATTGACGGAAGTAAATGTTATTAAATCTCTAGCCAGTGAAATCAAATGCGATATTGCATAAAGAAATCCATTTTCATTCCTCTTCGCTGGAATGTCTCACTACACCATAAAAACATAAATTCACTTCCACAACGAAAAGAAAAGGGAGGGGAAAAAAGATTTATTATGACAGATTATGTCACTATGGTTTCAACACATACTCAGCGTGGGAGAATCCCTTCGGTTAATACGCCACTTCCCTTCGCCCTTGGGGTGAGAATAACGGCTGCCAGTGCAACCTATTGATGAATCACAAGGTCAGGGTTCTTTGGCGTCCATAAAAGGGCTCTTCTATGTCAAGTGGCGTTACTCCAAACGACTGGAAAATAGGTAAGTGGACGCTATAACTTGTCTCAACCTATCGGAAGCAATTTCTGTGTCGTCCTTGATTTACTCCGTAAGAAACCTCTAAGGGGCAAAACATTTTAAATCCAAATTCACCTATAAAGGCAAGACGAGGGACTGATTTTTCGCTTGCGTCACGGGAAATAAAAATTTATCGAAAACGCTTATGTCATCCACCTCCTAGGGAACACTGACGTCACGCTTGTAATTAATAATCCTAGAAAACAAAACAATATCGCTGCTATTCATAAAATCGCTGAATCGGGAGTAGACTAATTTGTCTAGACCGTGAATTTGTAACAATGCAGTAAAAGTACTTGTACTACAGAGGAGACGTTTAGACCTTATTGGGTGCTTTTTTTAATGAAACATTCGCATCAAATCAACAAACAAATCACATCAGCAATCATATTACGACTGCTCAATTGACATTATTTTTGGAGGAAAAGCTAACGGAGGACTTTATTTATTTAGTACCAAGAAGCAAGGTGACCGTTCGCCTTCGGGTAATAAGGTAAAATTCACATGTTATTCTATCTACATCAATTCATTTCGTATTTCTCTGGCAAACACCCAATTTTGATCGGTTACGAATGACAACGGGTAACTAACAGAGGCAAACATGCTCTGTAAAGGAAAAATCGGATAAGCAAGGATTCTAATCCGAGACTTTGGCAGTTCTTCACCGAGATCGGATTTCTTTAAATGATTAACGCAATAATTTATCATATGCGGCATTGGCAACTTTTTTCATTCTTTGAGAAAAATAATGAAAGGGTATTCACTCTGTAGCATGCTACCTATAATCTACTATTTTTACCTTTCAAGAACATGGAAAAGTTAACCTGTAAATAGAGAATAAGCAGAAATTTAATGTCATATAGTGCGTTCCCTTTTTTCTAACCAGAAATGACGGATTATATGGGAATGAAATCCCTTGTTTTTTTCCTCCGTACAGCAAGAGTAGCCTTGATCTACAAATAGATCGTCTCAGTGCGATGTCCCTCAATCTGACGATTAAAATTACAATCCAATATTAACATTAGAAGATTTTAACTACAGTTTCCAGATATCAAAATAGAAACTGAAAAAGTTGGAACGCAGCATGGATTTTGTACTTCAGCGCAAGAGCAAAATAAAAAAAAAACTTCTTTTTCGATCCAAGCAACGCCGAATACTTCGCTTCTTTAGGGTTTTAAAATGCATACTAATATGAAACATGCGGAGGCGGCCTAGATATTGTGGAAATCCATGGTAAAGGAAAGATATATACAATTTTTATTCATACTAATAGCACACTAGAATTTTTACGATTCTTTTCAATTCCAACCTCCCTCTACTGATAGCTTAAACGCTTTGAAGACGCTATACTTAACGCCAATTTACCCCATTAATGTCTCCTCTAGAACCATTTCCCACGTCCAATTGCTTCGTATCGCTCCGTTTCCTCCATCGGCATCCGGCTCATTTTTGCAAACAGAATTCCTCCTTTGTTTCAAATCCCTCAGCTCCTCTTTGCACGGGCCGTCTTCCGGAAAGGAATTCCCATAACGTGCCCACGCCGCTTATACGTAATCTCTTCTTAATAATCTTTACTCTTGACGTTTTCGTCTCACGCGCGATTATTCCTTCCACAGAATTTTGGAAGCTACCTCCTTCGGTATTCTTCCCATCTACTACCTTAATAGCTTCTAGATCTGCGTTTACTCTTCCGGTTCGTCTCATTTTCTCTTTAAACAGTGAGAGGACGCCATATCAGCTTGCATGCGTCAATAAAGCAAGGGAAAGTCTTCCTTTTGTTATTATAGTCGTAGTAGAATTTTCTCTCTGTCTGTATTCAGTCTGGAGACCGGTTGGAACTTCAAACCCTCCACCATCAGCTACCGAAAGCCTTGAAGAGGGAATGTTAGGCAAGATAAACTGAAACCAGGAAAAAGGCCGTTGCGCACATATCTAATAAACAGGCCGGTTGATCCGAGGACCGGTTAAGGGTTATTATACTGAACTTGTCCATCTTTTAATCGTTCAGCTCGTAGACTGGTTCGAATCTCAACCCCTCCACCGTGTGTTTTCAAGATTATTGAAGAAGGAATGAGGCTTACTAGATAAGATGAGGCGTGAGGTAGTTTCCCTATGCTTTCCTCACTAAGGAAGAATGCCATAGGTGGAAAAAGTCAACCTAAGTACAGCAAAAGGACCCTATGAATAAAAGGTTCCATAGGATGAAATGAAGAGTAACTAGACTGAATGCCGATACTGAGCATCATTAATCAAATGACTCTCAAGTTATCACGGCAATGAAAGTCTCAGAAAATTAATTTTCCAATATCCTGAACCATTATCATACTTTTAAAAATTGAAAATAAAATTAATTCATCAAGCTTTGATAGTAGGACCTATACTCCGCAAGTTCACTGCGTTAATCTACAAATTTAACATTAAAATTATATCGCACCCGTCAAAAATGTCCATTCAAATTGAAAAACTTAATAGATAAAATAAATCCCTGCGCCCAGACGCGACCCGCGGGCTAAATTTGGCCCGCGAAAGGTTTTTACGCGGCCAGCGCACACATTGGATTATATATAACCATTTTCTGGGTGTTTTACCATTCCTATAAATTACAGTACGTTATAAACATTACTATAAATTATAGTAGGTCGCTGCGATTATATTATAGGTCTAAGTCCATCGTAAATGCCATAAGCTAAATAAAAATGATTAAGGAAAGGTATGATTACTTTGCAGGATAAAGTCCTGCGGCTGATCCCAAAGAAATAACAGGAAGAATACCTTCCCGGAAAGTGGTAAACCTCGGTTCGAGTCCCAGTCATGTCGCTATTTTTCACACTTGTCATTCCTTCTAAATAAAAATATTGTATTAAATCATCGTCTCCAATATTCAATTTCCTTCACATTATCTTTTCTAACGAATAACAAAACTTATCCTTTGAATGTTACAAGAAGCTTAATTTCAATCAGAGCAAATTTGACATTCTTTAAACAAAATTAAAATGGCAGATTGCAAGATACATATTTCGCAATCATGAACTTAATTGAAGACAAGTTATCGAAAGACTCCTGTGTAATTGAAAACCTTAATATCCCAAAGAAATCTCAGAAGGTTTTTTCTATGATTGGAAGTGTTTGTTGTTTCCATAGGGATTGAGGAATTAATTCCATCACAAAACATCGTTACGGCAAACGTCATGGAAAACATCAATCGAGATGACGCTTCACAGCGCTTTTATTTCATCATATGCGACAGACTCTCTTCTGGGCACACACTGCATTAAATGAAAGGTGACACTTGCATCGTCGCCCGTAACGCCGTCATTAGAGAGTATCCTGCCTCTTTCCCCTTGATGATATTCCATTAATCTATGGCTTCACTCGCGTCGCCTAGGCCTTGAGGGGCATTCAATTTTCTTTCGCTAGGAATTATTCAAATTTCAATCAACTCGTGAGTCGAACGTAAAAGGAAAAACTTCAAACTATCAGCAGCTCGTGGGCAATTTCCTGTCCGCCCTTATTTGGTGCATAAAAAGATCAACGGATTCATTTTTGTGAAATAATTTATTCTTCTAAATTTAACAGCCGAAAATATCACAACCTTGTCAAATATTGATAACTCCACGTGCGGGAAACAAATCCGCCGAATTCTGGAACATTTCATCAATTTTCGTTCAAGCATTAAATAGAATTGGCGATACCAACAGTAATCTCAAATGAATTTTCTATATTATCATGTATTATTTTTACCTTATATTAAATATTATTATATATATAATTATGCATTCTACTAATTTATTCATAATTACATATTCTAATATTTATGGGTTATATAAATGAGGAGACTCTTAGCCTCAATCTCACCCAAATAAAGTCGTTTTAATATCATTATTCCTATTGTTATTATTATTAACACTATCTTAAAAGACACGCAAATATGCGATACAATTTTCCAACAATCAACATAAAACCCTTCGTATAAATATGAATGATCAATATAAACATCAGCACGAAATAAAGAAATAATCATTCAAGCTAATTCTCACTATTTTAACTAAGAACTTGAAAGGAGTGCCCATGACATGAAAAAAAAACTTTCTTTATAATTAATAAAATAAGAAATAAGATAGGTA